>CBVK0103037952.1:0-19616 GCA_900067695.1 Picea abies | reverse complement strand
ACATGATCACCTGGATCATTGCCAGGCTTGCCTTCAAATTTCAGAATATCTGAGGGAAACTTAGTTGGCATGGGGGGCCAATGTGGATCATGATAAAATGGGTCGTTCAGTAATATTGACAAGTCTAGAAGATGTATCATTTCTAGAAATGATAGTTTTGGTTGTAAACTATTTACAGGAAAATAGGGTCTTGGAGTTTGAGTGGCACCGGGTTGCCAGGAAAAGTTGGATTGTTGGCTAGGGTTTTGGTAAAAATCATGGCATTGAACAACATAGGGAAATTGTGTTTGTTGGGGTATCATCGGATGACTCCTATAATTGGACGACATAGCTTGTGTAGGGATTGCTCCATGCATTTTGTTCCAAGTACCTTGGAAGGAGATGCCCCCGGCCAATCCGACAGACATGGGTACAGAGACCTGCTCGATGTTCCATTGAGTATCAAAGGGTTTTCCCATGACTGACATCCTTTGCGAGGGAACATATCCCTACCAAGGATTCCAAAGACCCTGTGTGGAGAAAAGTGTAGTCGTCGCTTCCTGTGAAGGAATAGTACCTTGCACCAGGTTCCGTTGACCAAAACTAGGGTTGCCCCTAGCTGAGACAGTAACCAAAGAAAAAGAATTGTTCCCAAATGCACCGAACAAAGATAACAACATAGATCCCATAAACATTGTATAATATGAAGGTCCTAAACTACCTCCACCAAACCAAACAAGCTATAGTTAGCGTTTGGTCCGAATGGTTGCTGAAAAGAACCACCGAGAGAAGGGGATGGAGGAGGTATATGACCCCCACCATAAGGGATATCACTAAAAGGGACAGAAGTACCCTTGGTTGACAGTTGCATAGGATCATTTGAGCTCCCTGCCCCCAGACCCATGGTCTATAAGGTAGAGTAAGTAAGAACCCAATTTGAACCAATGGGAGCGTTTGAGCTCCCTGCCCCCAGACCCATGGTCTATAAGGTAGAGTAAGTAAGAACCCAATTTGAACCAAAGTCGGGCATCTGATATGATAAGAGAGGGCCCGTCGCACTCTGAGTAAACAAAGCAGTGGTCAAATATGATAAAGGTATCGTACCCCTGCTCGAAGTTGAGAGTTTCAAGACTACTGTGGTCATGAATGGAAAAGGTGGGAGAGTAGGTAGGATTCCCCCTAAATTAGTAGTTGTAACGGGAGTATGAGGACTCTCGGATGAAGTACCAACATTCTCTTTCATTGTCGCTTGTAGGACTAGTTGGAGATCAGAAGGTGTCACCTTGGAAGGGACAATGTGAATAAAGATTGGTGCTGACAAGTCAGTAATTGGAGGGTTAGCTGGCTTAAGAGACGCTTCCTCAAGGTAAAAAATGGTAGATTCCTCCGAAGTTGAATAGTCTCCTCACGGAGCAGGCTCATGCATAGTTTCATGCATCCTAGTTTCTTCGAATGAGCCTTCTTGGTTAAGTCTTCACTGCAACAGTGGAAGAGGTGGCCCCAATGTAACCAACAAATAACCTTGAATCCTTCGCGATCAGCAGAGCTATTAATATTCCACCTTGTGAAATGAACAACTGACATAGTAAGGCTTGACTAGCATTTGAACACCAAGCACAGACTAAAATGTTTCCTAAATAAAAATCAACCATTCGACTATCTAGTAGGAAGGAGAGTTATGTCAATCGAAATTAGAGAAACTAACCAGTGTAAGTGCAACTCTAACATAGAAACACCCTCTGGTCATACTCTGCGAAGCATAATTTGATGTATTCCCTAGGTACCATAGTATACCCCTACACTGACCCGTGTAAGTCTCTATAATATGGGAAAATAGGTTCCCAGCTCCCAGTTAGTCACCAGGTCGGTACAATCGACAATTGGGAGGATTGTAAGGAGCAGGATAACAAGTTTGAAGCCTATTAAGGGTATCAAAAGAAAATGGTCTGGAAGAAAATAGAGGATCTCAAATGGATTCGATCTCCAAGAGGCTCCATAGGAAAATGCAGTCGATATTATTCCCGAGAAATACCCTCAATATATGATCCCCACTATGTTAAGTGCAGCTTTGGAGGGGTTATATCCACTTTCTTTCCTCACACGACCTCATGTTTATCCCCTGTGTTAGAGGTGGGTTCCGACTAACTCTTATGACATTGGACTTAAGCACTCCCTAAATCAGAATCCAATTTTTTATTTAACGTGGCCTTGAAGAGTTTCATCTCCAAACCTAATTCAAGGCCCTAAAACCCTAAACTAGTTTGTTAACCCTACAAATAGAAAAGTCTAGTGTATTTTAGATTAAGCATTATTTTTAAAGGATTGATTTACTCACGAGGTACAGTATTGAAACTAATGGTGTTATAAAGAGATGAAAAAGAGGAGAAAATTAAAGTAATTGAAAGAAAAATTACTTTGAATTTAAAATAAAATCTTGTACCCAACTCTTTGTAAACTCAACTCTTCTTAACTAACATTTCAAGATCTTGTAAAAAAAACCTAAAAATTGATTTCGCTTGACTACAAGCTACTTATGTTTCAAGAAATAAAGAAGAAGTTGACAATAAAGACTCTTTTTCCTTTTTGGAAATAACAACTTTAACTACTTTACCAAATTGAAATGAAAATATTCTTTTTTTTTAAACACTTTAAAGAGAAAAACTGAAGTAAAATTTTTATTTTTTCAAAGCAAGTAAAAAAACCTTCAGCCCACTGGGGATCGCATGGATTCAATCAAGAAACCAAAAATGAATATCTAAAACTTATTATCTTGCTTAAAACCTATTAGGGTAAACACAAGAAGACTAAGGAAACAAGTAAACTAGAAACTATACCTAGGCTATGGCCACGGACAAAGATTCTGGACTGATTCAAAAAATCCCTGAGAAGTGTGAACTTCAATTAGGAAAGAGGCAAACTCCCTCTTTTTCAAAAAAATTTCATGAAACAGAGAGGCGGGTTGTTGCATCAGAATCTTGCGTATGTACACAGGTTGTTGACTGTGCAGAGCGTGTACGCGGGCTGACCCAAGACAAGGCACTTCCACCTTTGTGTCCTTTAAAAAATGAAAAAGACCAGGTAGTCTTACAGGGAAGGGACAGTTGGTATGCACCCTAGAGGTGACCAAAATCCATTGATAGACTCAGAAAACTTGAAAGGAAAACAAACCAATCAATCAACCCTAAATCACGTAAAAAAACCCTAGAGATATCCCCAATATGGTCTCTAGTTCTTCTAGTGGGAGAATCCCCCCTTTAACTACGCTAGGGTTTAATATGTAGAAAGAGAGAATGGTCGTCTAAAATTTAATCTATTCTCTACTCTACCCAAAACATACCAAAACAAATAAAAATAAATCAATAAGAGAAGAGATCAGGTAATTGTACCTTTGATCCCACGTCTGGTGATGATATCCTCAAGATTGGTATTTCCAATGACTACACATCTCCTCCCAAGGCTGACCTGCATCCAAAGATAGGAAAACAAGGAATACAAGCATGCTAGTATATTTATGAGTTGGTTTAGATATCAAATGTTGAGTATAAATCAATGAAAATACACAAAACATCATCATTTGGGACAAGAAAATGTGATTCTTTTATTCATCATACAAAGACCGAAACTTACAATCTGTGCCTACCATCATTTCACGAACTTGTTCTGGGATCCTCTTTACCATGCTCCAAATGCACCTTGAATATGACTCTTCTCTCAATATTCTTATCACCTCAAGGAATGGAATGGATTGAATGGAAGAAGAAGGGGCTAGTGAGGGAATGTTGAGGCAATATCTCACAAAAGGTAGCAAAAGATTGGGCAAGAATATATTCTTTTATTCATCAAACAAAGACTGAAACTTACAATCTGTGTCGGCAACCGTTCCACAAACCTGGTCTGAGCTCCTCTTTGAAATGCTCCAAGTGAACCTTCAATAGGCCTCTTCTCTCAATATTATTATCACCTAAAAGGAAGGGAATGGATTGAATGGAGGGAGAAGGGGCTGATGAGGGAATGTTGAGGCAATATCTCACAAAAGGTAGCAAAAGATTGGGCAAGGAGGGGAAGTGAAATTGGGTAGAGTTTCACTGTTCTTATGCTTGGATGTTAAATGATACCTCACCACCTCCTTTTATATGAAAAAATGATGGTTATTCGATTGGGTGATGGACTATAATAGGTGAATTGGTTGGGAAACTTCCAATAGCCTGTGAATTTCAATGAATTCCTTGAAAGTTTTTAATTTTTGCAACTTTTGCAAGTATACATTGGTTGTTTAGTGTGCAACAAGTGTATGTAGGCGGGTTGTAGTGGTGCAGAAAGTGTATGTACGCGGGTTTTAATGGTGGAGGATGCATACATCTTCTAAAATAGGATTTTTTTAGAAGAGCTTCTCAGCAGTGCTTTGGAAAAATATGCAAGTAAGAGGGCCAAGGCCATGTATGCATGGATAGGGAATTTTAGGGTTATAACAACAATAGACTTATTTTTTCATAGATTGATTCTCGGGGTACCATCAGATAAAAATTGAGCAGGAAAACTACTAAAAGACTACTTTCTCAACATAGTGAGGAAGTTATCAATATACAATAATGCCCTTTGGACTAAAGAATTCCCCTGTAGTTTTTAAAATAATTGTGGTTGCAACGTTCAAGGAATTTATTCATAAGTTCCCTGAATTATACTTAGACGATTGGACTGTGTTCAGTCTACTTAAGGATCACATAAAATTACATAGGCTAATGTTGGATAGGTGTAGATAGTGTAATATTTTTCTGAATTTGAAGAAGTTTATTTTTTGTGCATTGTTTGGAATTTTGTTGGGCCATGTTGTCTGAAAGAAGGGATTACTAGTGGATCAAACCAATATTATAGTGATTATGGATCTAGAACCACCTAAATCAGTCAGACAATTGAGGGAAACTCTAGGTCACATAGGATATTACAGTAATTTTATCAAATGCTATGAGAATATCACAACACCTATGGAAAAGTTGATGAAGAGGGAAGTGAAGCTCCAATCGAATGAGGATTGTCATAAGGGATTGGAAACCTTAAAGAAAACATTAGTGACCGCACCAATTTAAATATTTCCATATTTGAGCAATGAGATCCATGTTCATGTAGATGCATCGTCCATAGTGTTGGGCACAATACTATCTCAAACATAGGAGGGAGACATAGATCACCCAATTTATTTTTCAATTAGGAAGATTTCCATAACAAATAATAATTACAACACTAATGAACGAGAAGGATTGGAAACAGTATATGCATTGTAAAGGTTCAAACATTATTTACTGGGGCCTCATTTCAATATGTATACAGTCCATTATGCAATAAAATACTTGGTGAAAAATCTAGTCTTTTGGGGCAGAATATGTTGATGAATACTATTTTTTTAGGAATACGATTTTAAGGTTGTGGTGAAATTGGGGAAATTGAATGCAGGACCAGATAATTTATCGCACATACTATCAAGAGAATATGTCGGGAATTTAGATGACAACTTACCGCATGAACAATTATTTGCAGTTAAAATGGTGGATGACTACTTCTCAGACATCATGCAGTTTCTAAGTACAGGAATGGCCCCATCAAACATGAAAGTTGTGTAGAAAAAACTACTGGTAGTTAAAGAAACAAACTATCAACTCATTGCAGGAAAATTATATAAGTGAGGCCCATATGGAATATTGAGATGATGTATGTTGGAATATGAAAGGCCTATGATACTCACAAAAGCACACAAAGGGATTTTAGGAGGACATTACACAGGTAAAGAAAATGCATATAAAATTTTGTGCATAGGGATTTGGTGGCCCACACTTCATAAATACACTAAGGAGCATTAATGTCAGTCATGTGATGTTTGTCAAAGGGTGGGAAAACCATCCAGGAGGGATTAAATGCCTTTAAATCCACATGTTATATTTCAAGCATTTGATAAATGGGCCATATACTTTGTGGGGCCAATCAACTTGCAAGTAAGAAGATCAGGAGCAAGGTACATAATTACGGTGATGAAGTATTTGAAAAGATGGGCAAAAGAAGCTCCAGTCACAAAATGCACTGTGTAACTATTGCGTGATTTCTATTTGAGAATGTGGTCACACGATTTGGATGCCGACACATATTACTTAGTGATCAAGGAACACAATTGTTGAATAAAACAATTACAACATTGACTGAGGAGTTTCAAAATCCATCATCAAAAGAGTACCCCATATCATCCTCAGACCAATGGGATAGTGGAATATTTCAATAAAATTATCGAGAATGCATTAACAAAGATATGGAATGTAGGGAGAGATGATTGGGACTTAAGAGTTCATGTAGTTTTATGGGCCTATAGAACTATAATAAAAACATTGACATGGAAGACACTTTTCAAGTTGGTCTATAGGAAAGAAGTAGTGATGCCAATGGATTTTATTCTACCTATCATGTGCGTTGCATCGATTATTGATCTTTTGGACTTTGTTGCAATAGAGGAGAGATTATCATAGTTGGTACAACTTGATGATGATCGGTTCATCACAAGTTTCCATCAAAAAGTTCATAAGGAAAGAGAGAAGGCAAGGCATGATAGACACGTCAAACATAAAAAGTATCAAGTGGGAGACTTAGTATTACTCTATGAAAGTAAGTTTATGTAGCATCTATGAAACTTTCGAATGCATTGGTTGGGACCCTATGTGATTCAACATGTGACAGAGGTAGGTGTTGCGTAGTTGGAATCCTTGAATGGAGAAGTCCTTGGAGGAATGGTAAATTGAAGTCGGATGAAGCTCTATAGAGATGGAAAACCATTTGCACAGTAATATGAGCTACACCATACCACATGTATCATAGTAAATGTACTATATTAGGGAGGTAAAACATAAAAAAATAGAGAAATACTAGAAAAAGGAAGAAAAAAAATGTAGAAAAAGAAAAAGAAAAATATTACAGAGTACAAAGGAATAAGAAATTGCAAAGAAGAAGTGATTGTTGCACTATCATGATGAAACTATGTCAATTAATAAAAAAATACACAGAAGAAAAAGATCTTGAAGCAAACAAACATGGAAGCAAGAACAGTTGCACATTATAGTATTGACAAGACTATTAAAGGCATTAAAGAAAGGAAACGACAACTACAAATTGGTAATTATAGGTCATAAAGACATCGTATAATCATAAATGGTAAAAGCCAACAGAAATCATGACAAACTACAAAAACGAGGAAAAAATCCAACAATGGATTTGGTAATAAAGCCCAATTTATTTAATGAGTCATCCACCCCATTAGTGGATTGGACAAGTTAGTTAAGGCACGAAGGGACATGAACAGTTGGCAAGGAGGAACAAAAGTTGTTGAGGGTCACCAAGTGTGCATTACTATTACTACAATTTCCATGCAAGTGAGATAGAACCAATAATAGGAGCAGAGCCATGAAGGAGAAACATAGTCAAAGAAATTGTCAAGGATTAACTTCTTTTTCATAAATGGAACCATCAAAAGCACCAATTCCCATACCAAAAAAATCCCACACAAAAGTATGACTATTAGAGCCAGAGATACATGAGGTTGAGGATAATCTAAGAGAAGAATCATCCTCGAAGCCAAGGTTCCCCCATGATTACATTCCACCAAGAAAAGATGATGCCCCACCATTGACATTGCTGAAGAATCTTAACCACAGATTGGTGACACCAAACATACCAGAGGCGGTCATCATCGACGAAGATATGTTGGGAAAGGTGCCACAACTCAAAAATGCATACCATGACATTACAAACATAGAGAATTTCCCTGAGCTGGTGTCGCACCATTATTTAGAGATGAAGGTAGAAACAACAACAAAATAGAGAATACTTGTGCTCCAGGTATGGGAAAGAGGTTTGGAGTGAGCAAGTTTACTCAACCGGTTCAAAATCCCAAACTTCGGACAAAGAAATGATGTAAATGCATGTGTTGAGTTTCTTTATCTTGTGTGCATGGAGGCTATTTGTGGCTGTATAAGAAAATATTAATAGATACAGACTTGATCACAAGGATCACAGGACTACTGGCATAGGGAGAAGACCCAACCCTGATGTTTTGCAAAAAAAATACAGTCAGGGCCTTGTCATAGGCCATGAATTTTTTTTTTTGCAAAATTTGAGGTGTGTGTGGCCTGGATGTGTCAATAATATGTCATGCATATATCAGACATGCGACATGGGAATTAGCATGCAAGCTGCTACAAAAATGAAAGAAGGACCAAGTGACAACATGACTGATAGTTGTGGCAGAAAAGTGTGTGGAAGGGAGTTCAATGAGTTGGGTGACCTTCCTCTTAAACCAATTTATTATTGACTTCATCGACACATAATATAGAGGTATGGAGATACATTATCCATGGCTTCTAATTTTTCTTGCCTTCACATCATGGAAAGATCCAGAGGACACACATTTCTTGGGCGTAAGGCGGAATCCTTGTTTAGCAAGAAAATACTATAACTTCTAGTATACAATGAATAAATGATGCCATATAGACAAAAACATAGATTTTTTTCTCTATGATGGAAGGATTCAACATTGCATTAAGGAAACATCATGCATAACACCCAAACTAGTGGAATCATACACACCGATCATGTAGTTTTGAGTAGATCAAAATCATATATATGTCTAGGAAAATAAGGACCTGAGAGAGGAGTGGGTCCAAATGAAGTACAAAGTTACTGAAGAATATATCCATCTAACCATGAAGGATTGGGACCCAAATTGGGATATCTCTATAGATGGCATTAAGACAACACAACCTAGTAATGAAGAGGTAGAACAATGCAATGATACAGGGAATGATCAGGAACATGGTAAAGGAAATGGCACAGAGCATGTACTATAGACCATGCCATCAATATAACAAACAAAACAGAAAATTCCTGAGACAAGAAAGAAAAGGAAGGACAAGGAGAAGGATCCAACAGGAGGTGCATGCAAAAAGAAGAAATTGCAGAAGGAAACAACCATTTATAAACTAATGGATGATGACATAGACTGAATTGGTTACCAAGTAAAGGATGCCACTAAGGAGGTAGTTCAGCATATGACACGACGATAGGAAAAAATTGGTAATAAGATGCAAGAGAAACTGAATGAATTGCAACAACATTTGGAGATAGTAAGATTGGGAGTAGAAATAAGATCCATGAAAGGACAACCATCATACACAACAGTGGAAGTATAAGCCACCACTTCTCACTTCTCACAAATGGTTTAAGGGTGTCGAGTGATAAAAATATCAAGAGATGCAATCGGGTTCCCCACATCTGAGATGTAGGAACAAGTACAAAGACTAAGATACTTAGACTTAGTCATCTCATAGATGCCCATAATCATGTTGCAAGGATTGCAAATGGGTGTCACACAAGAATTGTGACTCCTCACAATCTCCGCTTATACTGAGTTGATAAGAGTTATATAGGAAAACAAAAAACTATATAAGGAATAGACAACCTCTCTCTAGGAAAAGAGTGCAGTGGAGAATAAAGTTGAAATCATACTAAAGGAAAATAGTGAGGCGGAAGAAAAGGCCAAGAAATTAATGAAGGAGAAGGAGGAATCTAAGAAAATGGCGTAAAACATACAAATGACTGTCCAAATTGTTTGTAAAGAAATACCATATGTTCCAATAATAGTAGAAGCCACAATGGAGGAACAAGTGTCAAATATTGGCAACGTTATAAAAGGGTTTTTCAACAAGATTGAAGACTTGGAACTGCAGACAATACTAGGGACACCACCAGAAGAATGAGAACAAATAAAAAGGACAACATAGACATCAGTCGCAAAAATTAAAATCCTAGAACATAAATTCACAAGGATGTGCGATGACATCACTTATATTTGGACCCAACTCACAATGAATTCGGAGCTGAAGGAGATGAAAGATAAAATAAGGAGCATGCAGAAGAAGTCCCACCAAGAAAATGAGAGCATTAATACTTTACCACCTACGCAATGGATAAAAATCATTCTATATAACATACATTTGCATGATGAAGTAGAATGTATGAAAGAAAAACAAAAAAGCATTGTGCAGAAATTGGAACCCCTATAAGATGAAGCACTATGGGTGATAGGTGAGTTGGAAACTATTGTTGTCCCTTGACCATGTTTTGAGGAACACTTGGTCATAGTTGACTATTTTTGGACTTCGACAGCCTGTCAACGATGGAGTGCTAGGTGAAGCGGAGATCATGGGATATCAGTACACTTTTGGGCCCCTTTTAGGGTTTTGGGTTAATGTAATGGGAAAGGGATGTTGGCCCGTGGGTTTACCTATGCTTAGGCCCACTTTTTTAATGTATAAATAGAATGATAGGCAATGTAAGAAGTAGTAGATGTGATTTCTTAGTGCAATTGATAGTGCATCTATGTGATGTTGAATAAGTGCTCTGTGCAAACTATGTAAGGATTTCAAGGCTAAGTGCAAGTTACTGTGTGGTTCATATAGAAAGATAAATGTTGTAACACAAAGAAGAAGGATTTAACGAGATGTGCATATATTATGTCCTATGCGAAGAATGGTTTTGGAGGCTTTGTGCTTGTAACAGCTTGAAGATGATAATAAAGAAGAAGATCTTGCGGATGTAGCCCCCCGGGGGGGTGAACCACGTAAATCCGTGTGTTATGCTCTGTGCTTTGATTCCATGTCTTTATCTTTGATTATGCTATGTGCTTTGATATATCCACTTATTCTTTGTGCTTCTTAGATATATATGATTGTTAGATCTGATGTGTATGAGGATGCTTAGTGATTATCTACTAGATCTAATCTGGGTTACTATGGTTAAGTGTTGAAATACTGTAGATATGAGTATTCACCGTGAAGCTCTGTGTTGTCTACGAAGTATAATAAGGGTTGAATATTGATGAATGATTGATGCTAAGTTCTCTGAAAATGATATAATCACATATTGTGTCCCAAATAAGGTCGCAGACACCTAAGTCTTGCAACCACTCTTGCCTCTACCTCAAGTGAGACCTCATCTGCTTCACAGGTGTTCTCGAAAGGGTCGGTAGTTAGGGATTTGTTGGTGCGCTCTTGAGCGTTGAACCCTGGTTCTGCCCCTGTGCCAACAAATGGTTCTGTTGTCGGGACCTAAAACTATGATTGTTGAGAACTGAAGAAAAAAGAAAGCTCTATGCATAGATCTGTTATTGTAGTGCGCAATATTCTACTTGACTTGCGAAGCTTTGTGCTAAGAAAGAAACTAGATCTGAAGAAAGAGGTAATATCTTAAAGCTTTGTGCTCTGTTAAAGGTAAGATAAGCGGAAATATTTGCTTCGAAAGTATGAGTCTAGGTATGTTCGATAGATTTTGTCCTAGTCTGAAAACTAGGGCACAACTAGAAGAATGAGTCGATCTGAATAGATTTGGTAGATATGGTGAAAGATATGTTATTCATATGCATATAAAGTATTTTTGGACTAACAAGTGGATGCAGAAACCTAGAAAGTATCGTTGCAGATTGCAGGTCCATCACTGTGACCCCAATGCGTAGTATAGGAAGGGTTGGGGATCATTTAACAGAAAGAGAGGATTGACATTGTGTTATAATTGCAGAAGACTAGGACATCTTGCTAAGGAATGCCTTGGTACATGCCCTATTTGTCTCTTTTGTAAAGCTATTGGTCATAGAGTTGAGGATTTCCCTAAAATGATTGCCAAAGTTGAAAAGATGAACATGAGACAAGAAAACTATGAAGGAGGTCAAAGGATTGAGGATATGTTAGAAAACCAAAAAGAATAAGATACTATGTTATTACAGCTGAAAGAAACACTGAATGATCATAGAGACATCAGTTTACCAGATATCTTCAAAGAGAAGCAGCACATATAAACAAGAATAGGAGACTTCGACATAGATCGTGTCTTGGATGAGGACACACAGGTGAATATTATGCCAGAAAGCACTTGGGAAATTTTGCGAAATCCTGCTATAATACCTTCATTGGGAAAGATAGGTTTGTTTAAAGGAAAGATGATAACCCTATTGGAAGAGTTACTAATGTACCTATGATTTCCCATGGAACATCGACTAAAGAAGAATTTGAAGTCATTAAGTTTGTTGAGAACAACACTCATTTTGCACTTTTGTTAGGAAAGACCTGGATTGAGAAAGATCAAATTCGAAGGAAAGCAGAGGAGGAAGCCACAGAACATAAAACACAAGAATTAAGGGACTCCATGACTAGAAAAATAAAGTGACTAATAGAAGAACAAGAGAATAAGTCGAAGCAACAAAGGGCCAAAGAACTATATATCAAAGCTGGAAGAACACAAGAAAGTTTAAAGAACCTGTCCATACAAGAAAGAAGTGAATTCACCTCAGAAATAGTAAGAGAAGAGGTATTACCCTTGAAACCTTTGGAAGACCCTCAACAATGCGAAGTTACTATGCTAAGGGAAGAAAAGAATAAGAATGGAAAGACGAATCTAGAGACTCAAATTAGAGGAAAGAAGGCCAGAAAGCTCAGTAAGAAGAAAGCAAAATTAGAAAAAACTGCAGGAAGTTCCAGAGAAGACTTCGCAGCTGAGTACTGTGGGAGAATCACTTGGCAAAAAGTTGCAGGAGTCCTTGAGAAGAGAAGAGACAGACGGTCAGAATTCTCTGTGGAGAGTTTGCGAAGTCCCGTGAGTCGTCAGATCTCATGGAGGAGCAGGGGAGTCACGGTGAGTATTCCCAAAGGTTCAAGCTCAGGAGAGGTAGAACCGTAGATTTAAGCCAACAAGAGCTATTGGATTTGCACATACATTTCTATTTCGGGGCATCGTAGATTGAAGTCCCGTAATCCTTGCAACAGGGTTCGCAAAATCACGAAACGTGAAGTCCCGAAGGGACGAAAGGATTTTGTGGGCCATAGAATCAGTGGAGTGGATAGGTGGCGCACTATCGACACAGAAGTCAAACTCCATTGACCATTTCGGAGTTTTGTGGGGTGAAGTCCCGAAACCTTTGCATCAGGATTCACAAAATTGCGAAGTCCGAAGTCTCGACGGAGTGAAGGGCCGTTGAAAGGTCAAAGCTTGCGAGTGCATAAGAGTTTCGGTAAATCAGGTTTTGAGAGTCGAGGGGATGAGTTGCTTAACATTGCAACTCCCGAAATTGTGATAAGGAGAAATCCAAACTAGCAAGGGAAAAGGTCAAGTGTTGATTGTTTCGGGTCTCAAAGATTGAGAGACAAGGCTCTTGACCACCGGATTCGTGAAAGTGTGAAGTCCGATCTCCCAAAGTATAAGGGGGAATTTCTTGAAGTTAATTGTGGGTGCAGATTTCCCGAAAGGGAAATAGAGGAGCCATTTCCGAGAGCTCTTCGGGCCAGTAGAAGAGAAAAGATCCCGTGTACGTGACCTTTCGACCTGCGGGTTGAGGAGGGGTTGTGTCACAAAACCATGCAGAATGGGACTTCGCCACAATGAAGCTATATGACCGTTGGAGGCATCCCGACCATTAGAATGACGCTCCAAAATAGCTAATAGAAGTCACAGGGTCCGTAGTCGACCTCGCAGGGAAGTGTGTCAAAGGAATGTAGATGAACTAGGTGAGTTACCTCGTCAACAAGTTGGAGAAGGACTGTCGCAAAGCACAGGACAAAGGATACGAATTCCACTTCAGTTGGTTACTAGTGCTCATTATATTTGTTACTTGGTAGATGCCGGAAGGAGAAAAATTCCCTGAAGTCGGCCATCAGAACCATTGGCCGCGAGGTTTGCTAACTTGTGGTATACAAACGATATGGCGAAGTAGTGGCAGTCGAATGCTACCTTCGATACTTATTACCTACAACTGAAGCACGCCATTGAATCATACACTTCATCGATACAGGTCACAGATGCCTTAAAACAAGAAAAGGAGGAGGTCCTAGAGCAACTTCGAGTTGTGCAGAAAGAGAAAGATGAACTTAGGGCGATGTTCGAAGAGGACAAAGAGAAAGTCTAGAAAGAGAAAGACCAGCTGCTCGCGGAGCAGATTGGGGTTAAAGAGGCAGTGACTAGAGCACTCCCCTCTGTGCTAGCCTTGGTACAGCAGGAACCAAAGTCAACAAAGATGCAAGTGGGGAAGCTCGTTGAGGCCATTCAACAACTTTAAGCAAGAGTAGTAGAATTAGAACTTCAAGTAGTGCCGAGCACTTCACAAGAAGTGTGGGATCAGAGGGAAGAAACTGTTAGGAGCGCAGTAGAATGAATATGGGCATTAGCCTCAAAATGTGAACAATTGAGTGATCGAAGTGTGCAGACCTATGAGTGCCTTGCAGAAGATCTAGAGCTGAGGAGATTGGAAGCACAACTCCAGGAGGCAAAGTAGCAGGCTTCCACCGTACAAGCACAGATGAAACTGCTGACTGCAGTTGAGAAGATGAAGAGGTCACAAGAGCAGCGTGCAGCCTAGCAGTAGGTTACTGTCATCCAGAGCAAGGTTATGGAAGTGACACAGAGACTCTAGCCAATGCAGGATGAAGCCTGCATGCTTTTCGAAGAGATCGAGGGACAAGGCTCACAGCTGGAACTTATGGTCGTGACAGAGGAACAATGCCTGGAAGGGCCTATCACCAAGTAAGTACTTTAGGAGCTCACCGAGCAGGAGGCCCTAGCAAAGAAGCAAGTCGAGGCATCTTGAGCTAAGATTGGGCCTTTGAAGTAGAGTTTCCCAGATCGGAGTGACTCGGGATGAGTCATAGGTGAGTGTTGGAGGCATGTTGGCCCTTGACCAAGTTTTGAGGAAACGTTGGTCATGTTTGACCATTTTTGGGACTTCGACAAGCTGGTCAAAGACGGAGCACCCAGGCGAAGCAAAGATCATGGGATCTTGCCCATCTAAGGGATGTTAGGGTTTATGTAACGGGTATGGGATGTCAGCCAATGGGTTTACCCATGTTTAGGACTTTTTGTAATGTATAAATAAGTAGCTAGGCAATGTAAGTAGATGTTAATTTGGAGGTCATGGGCTTAGTGCATGACTAAAGTGTTAAGACTTGCAGAGCTAAGTGCAAGTGATTATAAGAGACTTTGTGCACAGACTGTGTAAGGCTTTGTGCCCTGACCTAATTTAGAAGGAGGATCTAGCGAGGTGTGCACATATCTCTTGTCCTTCATGGAATTGGCTCTGTGGATTTGTGCACAAGAGAAGAGGAATGTAAGAAGCTTGAAGACTAATAAATAAGAAGAAGAGTTGGTGCACGTATCCCCACATTAGGGCGAACCACGTATATCCTGTGTTGATGTGCTTTGTACGATGTTGTTGATATTGTTTATGTTGTTTATCTGTTAGTGTATTGGTCTTTCTGTATGTTAGATAGATATATGGATGCTTAGTGCTCTATTGATGATAAATGNNTAGATATATGGATGCTTAGTGCTCTATTGATGATAAATGAATGCTAGATCTGATCCAATAACTATGTGCTAAGTGATGAAAGTACTTGATCTTAGTTGCTACTGCATTGTTATGTATCTAGGGTTTAATCTGCAACGTGAATGTATTTATGAAATAATGCATGGTATTGGCTCCATTTTCTGTTAAGTGTTGTAATCACAAATCTGTGTCCCATCTAGGTTGTAGACACCCGAGTCCTACAACCCCCTTGCCTCTACCTCGAGTGAGACTTCATTTGCTTCGCAGTTGTTGCTGAAAGGGTCAGTAGTTAGGGTTTTGTTGGTGCGCTCTTGAAGCGTTGAACCCTGGGTTTGCCCCTGTGCCAACAGTGGTTCACCCCTACCGGGCTACATCCACAAAGAGTTGGCTACTCTTCTCTTTTATTATTATGGTTCCAAAACTACAACGCCTCGCACATTACAACTCTCCATAAGAACAGGTCGAGATCTAGAATGAGGCAGACTAGATCACACCAGGTTCCTCAGCATGTGATCTAACCCTCAAGATCTCCCTTATTCCCTCTCCTCATCTCAACATCTTACAAAAATGGGATCGGATGTTACAGACATATCGTCTTCGACCAGCATGGTACAATAACTAAAGAAAACCAATAACCAGCTCTGAACCTTCGACCCTTGACCTAGACCTCCTAGGTACCTATTTATACATGTTCTTGTCTTAACAACCATTACATTCTCTTACCAAAAACCTAACCCTATCATGGCTAGGTATTCTTGCATGTGTGCCTCCCATGCCTTCCTTTTCTGCATGCATGTTTGTTTTGCACATGCTTCTTTTCTTGCATGCACTTCTGCCTTACACGTACTACTTCTTCTACATGTGCATCCGCCTCCCACTTCATGATTTTCCATCAAAACTGGTCTGCACCCAATAGGCCCCCAACACTGAAATTGTGACTCGTCCTGGCATGCTTTCGCTGCGTCAATTTCCATGACCAATTGTTCTTCCTTTTTCTATAGGGGCTCCAACTGAGCCTGTCGTGTGATCTTCTGTGCCTGCATCGCTTTTTCGTCTGCCTGAAGGTTCTTCATTTCTGCGACTGTCTTAATCTTCTCTTGTAGTGACATTGTCCTCTGTTGCTGCTTGATATTTGCCATTGCTGCATGCAATTTATCCTCCTTTCCTTGCAATTCTTGTAAGCTCCCATCTTCTGGTAGCTAGGTCCATAGCTGGCCGTTCTTTTCTAGTAGTTCTGCTACTCTATGTATGTTCTGGGTGATGTTTTTTGCAGCTGTTTTTCCGTCTTGATCTCTTTGCACTCAGACTACTTGGGGAGTCGTAGGTACTGCGCGCTCGTCCAATTCCTTGATCTGCTCTTTATATTGTTGCAGAGTCTATGCTATCTTTGTTATCTTCTCCTTGGAAGATGCTTCCTCTGATGCTATGTCATTTGAGATCGCTTGAAAGACTATGTTTATCTGGGTCTCCATCTCATCCACTTTTTGCTGTGTTATCTCTTTCTTCTGCGCTTCCTAACTGATGGCTTCATTTAGTCCCATATTTTCTTCCTACGCTATTTGTAGATTCATCGCATTAGACCTTGCTCTGGACTGAATCTCCTGCATGATACTAACCTGTAACTTATACAACGCCTTTGTTGGTATATTAGGCAACACCAAGTCCAACGTTTCAACATCCTTCATAGGCTTCTGTGCTATTTCCTCATCGATGAACAACATATCTGGTGTTATGATAAAGTTAGCACTTCCCTACGCTGTGTTTTGTACTATCTCTCTGACAGGTGCTCCTTCTCTTACTGGCGCCGATTTATCCTTTTGTTGCTATTCTACCTTGATTCTCAACTTTTCTAGCACAATTTTTACTTCTTGTACCTATTCCAGAATTGAAGCTCGATGGTTTTCCGCATTTTCCCATACTTCTGACAGTTGATCTTTCACTGTTGTGGCTATCAACTCTACATCATCTGTTGTTAGTGACGTTTCCATTTGTTTCCTGTGGGCCTTTTCTTTTTTCCTGGTGCCACTTGCTTGCTCCGTTGTTCTCTTCCTTTGGGCCTATGGCTGTTCAAAGGCTTCTGGAATCCATGTATCCATGCCAATATCCTGATCAACTTCTTCGTCCATGGCTACATCTTGTGCCTCCATTTGCATTTTCTCTACACTCACCTATCCTGTTGGTCCTTTTGGTGCCTGCTCTGTAGCCTGTGGACCCCGTGTAGGACCCCACTATGACTTCTTTTGTGTTCTAGTTTTCTTCTGAATTGAGTTGCTTGCCCCCACCATACCTATTGTTGTTTTATTTTGTTGTCTATTGCCATTCCTGCCTATCTGCTGCGCGAGAACTGTGCTACCCTGCGTTTGGACTTGTAATACTCGCGTTTCTCTTGGAATATCTGTCACTTTCCACTCCTAAGTCCACTCTTGGAACTCCATGTGGATGTCCTATGTCATTACACAATAATTTATCTTCAACCACTCCTTGGTTGGATCCTTCTTTACCTGTAGCCACATGCTGTGATGTGATGCCTGAAAATTTGTTGTCTATCCATACTCCTAGACATTTTCTGGTGAGATCCTCCATGTATTCGCCAATTTGTTCTGAATCTTCGTTAAGTACTGAGTGAACATGTCATTATTGACTTTCTTTACCTTGGGATCTATTGTTCTTCCCAACAACGTGTAGCGCGCTGTGCCACATTTGCCTGTCCTTAGTAGGAACACCGTGTATGTAGGTTCATGCCACCCTATAAGTGCAATGAGCATGAGTAACCATGAGTAGTGGAACTCATAGCCCTAGTATTGCACATTCTCACAATATTCAAGGAATGAGTTGAGTAGATACGGGGCCCAACTCATGAAGCTCCGCTTTACGCACTGCGCCACAACTACTACTACTCCTACAAACACTTCCTCTTTTCGGGACCTGCACATTAATTTGCAACTGATAAATCTTGTTGCAAATCATGTCACATGATCATTGATGTCATTGATCTTGATACCTCTATTCCCCCTCTCTGCACCATACTTCGCTTTGATCTCATCTGAGATGGATTTCGCCTTAGTCATGTCTTCTAGGTATTGCTCCAGCTTCTCCCCATCTCCGGGTAGCCTTGTAATCTCTGTGATGAGGTGAAAATTGATC
The DNA here is from genome assembly GCA_900067695.1 of Picea abies. Classification (NCBI taxonomy): domain Eukaryota; kingdom Viridiplantae; phylum Streptophyta; class Pinopsida; order Pinales; family Pinaceae; genus Picea; species Picea abies. The sequence goes on along the minus strand of CBVK0103037952.1, from coordinate 1,102 downwards.
AACATTGGCCTGTCTATCCATAATATGCCTCCGTGCACCATTGCTAACAATTTTTTAACACATCTGTTTATGTGTTTCCCGCACCCGAAGTGCGGTATGTATAATAGGTTCATGATGCCAGTGTTGTACAGTCCCAGGATCCACTGTGCAGGCTCCAATAGTGGCACTCCCGATGGGCCCTCTCCCCTGCTCTCTAGGTAGCTCTGTGCTACCAAGTCTGGGAACTTTATGGCATACAATACATCATGGTCGGATTATTTAAGGCTATCGACTCCTCCTACCATGTTATCTCCGGTCTTCACTTCATTGGGAATTTTTGACATTACTATACTTAGTTCTTCCTGTGTGCGTTGCACGCCCTACGTACTGCTTTATGCTCTCAGCTTCTTTTTCCCTTGTTTGGATGATACCCCACCCTCTTGCTCCGTTTCCTGCTTTGGTTCTGGCTCTAAGACCTGTTGCGTGGAATCCATGGTTAGTTCTATTCCTGTGGCCCTTTTCCCCTAGACAGGTCATATTCCGCCCGTTCGACGTCCTCTACCAGCTACTCGGGCTCCTATGCGGGTTCTTGCTCCACCACATGTAATGTGGTTTGCTCGTACTTTGGTGTGTGGATTTCATCCACATCTACCACTGTGGGCATCTCGTTGGCTCTGCTTTGTGGTACCCATGTGCTACTCCATGTGCTTCGTCTAATTCTTCTTGGTGATCCAACCCTTGATGGTGACATGGTGGTTAAATCCGCACTAGAAGCTCTCAACTCGACAGATGGTAGTGCAATTTTTCACTTTATCCCTCTTTTGCTCGGCTTTATGTTTTTCTGCTTAGCAAATAACACAATGGGTCGGTTTCCCCCCTCTTTTCGACTTTATAGCGGGATGGGGAAGTGACAACTGTGTTGCACTGATAATTGTCACTTTTTCACTTTTCGTTGTGTTTCATGTGCACTGCACATTTCTACCCATTAAATGCTCTTCTGCGCATCATGTTTTCGAACCCTGGTGTTCTTGCAACGCCCTGTTCCATCTGCCCAGCTCTATTCTATCAAGGCCCTCCATGTGCGCTGAATTGTTTTTATTTTTATCCTTTTTACTTTTTATGG
>CBVK0103037949.1:0-11605 GCA_900067695.1 Picea abies | reverse complement strand
GTGATACAATAATCACTTGTGCCTCTCAAATACTGAAGCACCCATTTCACTACTGCCCAGTGCTCTTTCCCTAGATTTTCCATATACCTACTAACAACCCCAACTACATGTGAAATGTCTAATTTTTTACTAACCATCACATAATTTAAACTTTCTACTCCATTAACATATGGTATTCGAGACATATATTCATTTTCTTCTTTTGTACTAGGACATAAACTTGAAGAAAGTTTAAAATGGGAAGCAAAAGGGACCGAAAATGGTTTCACGTCATTCATACCAAACCTAAAAAGTATCTTCTCAACAAACATCTGTTGTGAAAACCAAATCTTACCATTCCTCCTATCTCTGAATATCTCCATGCCCAAAATCTACTTTGCTGCACCTAGATCTTTCATATCAAACATTCTAGGCATATGAGCCTTTAACTTGTTGATTTCAGTTATGATTATGCTTGCTAAAATCATATCGTCAACATACAATACTAAGATTATGAATATGTGATTATTCAATTTCTTAAAGTAAACACAATCATCATACTGACTCCTTGTATAATTCTGGCTTTCCATGAAAGAGTCTAGTTTCTTGTACCATTGTCTAAGCGACTGCCTCAGACCATACATTGATTTCTTGAGCCTGCAAACAAATTTCTTGCTGCGATTTTGAATGAACCCTTCAGGTTATTCCATGTATATCTCCTCATCCAAATCTCCATGTAATAAAGCGGTCTTAACATCTAACAGCTCCAACTCCAAATCATGGAATGCAACCAATGCTAACAAACTTCAAATTGAAAAGATCTTAACAACTGGTGAAAAAATGTCATGAAATTCAATACCTTCTTTATGAGAATATCCTTTCACAACCAGCCTTGCTTTGTACCTTTCCACCTTATCATTAACACCCTTCTTCATCTTGTAGACCCACTTGCAACCTTGTAGTGACCATATAAATTTAACATCCATTAATTAATCAAACATAAACTGTAACAATAATATCTACTTGATTTCAGTAACTCAGTAATTTCTTATAAATTATGCACATATGCATATAAATGTATCCTAAAGAATAATGAATTCATAACAAAAATAAACCAAGCACGTAATTTAAAAATACCTTGGTCTGATGTTAATTCCTCCGTCAATCTCATTGTTCGTGTTGAACTGGATCCAACACTGCCAAAACCTTGTTCCACCCTGCCAACTAAGATAATTTCCTAGATCCAGGATATCATATGGATATCCTGCCCCCCATGCCCAAAACCTCCAGCATTAGTCTCACATGACTAATTTTGGATTAGTCAACAACCCTAACTTGAAACAATCATAGATATGTACCCGTAATGAATAAAGGCATGAAAATGGTACACAATGTTCTTCAATGTCTTTCTACAATTCCTCCATGTTTCATGGCTTGGAACCTCCTAGAAAAGGAGTTATAGCAAAAATGGCATACCTTATTGAATTCTGTCGTATTCTAGATAGAGAACTTGTAGAGAATTCCCTGCATGGAATATTTGTTGCATAGATCTAAAAATGGAACACATAATACTACAGAACATACTATAACAAATTCATTTGGTATTACTAAATTTGGATATGTTATGAAGAAGTTATGACACTTTTACCCGAAACACATGTTTTAGATTAGTTTCAGTACTAGACACAAACCCTATTTTCCATAGAGTCTAACTTCAAAAATAAAATGACCCACAATCTGAAATGTTTATCACAATTACTTGGATATCCTATCTCAATGGCCTCCATATTTCTTTCTCTGAATCATTGTAGAAAAAACATTATTGAAAAAATGGTGAAATGACCTGTAAATAACATACCTTAGCATCATCAATAGACTTTATCCTCCCTTGAATTTCAGCCTTCTTTACTTCACCTTCCCTATGAAATTTGCGTTAGATATACTTTGGTTACCTCAGTCACTTTTATATATTCAATATGCTCAATGGATACTAATGGGATACCCTTTCTCTCTTATTTATACTCTCCAAGTAGCTTCCTCTAGAAGTATCCACTTAATCACTTTAACAACTCCATTTTGCTAAGGAGTATAGGAAGTAGTTTTATTCCTATCAATCCCAAACTCCTTGCAATAATTCTCAAATTCCATTAACATAAATTCACCACCATTATCAATTCTTAAACATTTAATCGATCTACCAGTGCTCTTTTTCACTAAATCTCTAAACTTCTTGAAAACTGTAAATACATCATCCTTTCCTTGCAACATATAGACCCAAACCTTTCTAGAGAAATCATCTCTAAAGGTTACAAAATATGATGATCCTCCATATGAAGTAGTAGGGGATGGTCCCCAAACATCAGAATGGATATACTCAAGGTTTCCTTTACTGGTGTGTCTTCTGGTTTTAAATTTATTCCTATTTTGTTTTCCATAAATACAGTGCCTGCAAAAATCTAATTTTAAAGACTTTAGACTAGAAAGTAACTTGTGATCAGATAATACATTCAATCCTTGTTCACTCATATGGCCCAACCGTTGATGCCACAGTTGAAAAAAATCACTGTCGTTCTCACATACTGTTGTCGCACGATCTGACTCAGTGCTTCCTTTTAACAGAAACAGGATACAAACCTTCTTCACTTTCATAACCAGTAAGATTCCTTTGTAGAATTTCATAACTCCACCTTGAAAAATACTCTTATATCCTCCAGTGTCTAAGAATCCCAAAGAAATTAGGTTCTTCCTAAGATTAGGTACATGTCTCACATCAGTTAGTATTTTAACAGTTCTATCAAACATCTTAATTTGAACGCTACCAATTCCCACACCTTTACATGAGATATCATTTCCCATGTAAACTATTACATCATCTATAGACTCGTAAGTAACAAACCAATGTCTATGAAGACACATGTGATTTGAAGCACCAGAATGAAGACACATGTGATTTGAAGCACCAGAATCTAATAAACAATGTTGATCCTGACGTGAACTAATACTAATTGACAAAACTTCATCATCCATACATAAACCTGTTGCTGAACCTATTTCAGTTACATTCTCTTCCTTCATTTCTTTTGGAGGGTCTTCTTTGGAGGCTTGTTTTCTCTTCCAACAATCATTCTTCATGTGTTCAGATTTTCCACAAGTCCAACACTTAAGCTTGCTCTTTTTTCCCTTCGACTTTGACCAAGAGAAATCTCTCTAACCGTGTCCTCTTTCTTTAGGTCTGCTTCTGACCATCATCGCCTCAGAGGTCTGCTTCTGACCATCATCGCCTCAGATGTAGAGGTTTCTGAATTGGATTTCTTCCTTGTTTCCTCAGACAGTAGTGCTCCAACAATAACATCAAACTCAATAATTTTTGTTGTGTTGAAACTAATAGAGGTAACAAAGTGATCCCATGACTCGGGCAAAGAACACAACAATGTAATTTCTTTGTCTTCAGAAATGAATTTTACTCACATGCTAGTCAACTGAACTAACAAAGTATTAAAAGTATTTAGATGATCAACTATTTTCGCACCTTCCTTCATGCTCAAACCGTACAATTGTCTTTTCAGGAAGATCTTGTCCGTTAAGGATTTTTCCATGTACAGGCTTTCCATCTTTGTCCATAAACCGGTTGTTTTCTTTTCCGCAACAATGTTGAACAAAACATCATCAGCCAAACACAGGAGTATGGCACTCAATGCTCTCGCATCAATCACATCTCAGTCTTCATTCGCTATGGTCACGTGTTGCTTTTCTTTTCCCAAAAGAGCCTTCACCATGCCTTGTTGCATGAGCAAATTGTGCATCCTAACCTTCCAGATCTCAAAATTGTTCTTTCTATTGAACTTCTCTATTTCAAATTTGGCACTCTGAGTTTTCACCATTAACACAAGAAAATAAAATTCCCAAAAACACCACTACTTATAATAACCAAGACCCTTTTAAAAAATAATGTGGAGAAAGAATGGCATAATCTCCACAAGATTTAATAAAAAACATTTTTTTACTAGCCTCACTTTTTATTAAAATAAATAAATAACCACCTTTTTAATTCCTCACATTTTTATGCATACAATATAATATTCCAAAATATTGGAATTCCTCTCATACATTTACCTTTTTAAAAAAGCACCCTGGCTTAAATTCTTTCAAAAGAGAAAAGTCATCGCACCATGCCTTAAATTCCAAAAAACCATACGAATTTTAAGGAGTCGTCGCACCTCCTGATGCAACTGGAGTGCGGCTATCTTAAAGGCTCTACGCACTATACCACATAGCTGGACTGCGGCAATTTCAGGGTTTCACAGCAGGTTAAGTATTGCTAGTAAGAAGTCGCACCTTTCCAGAGGAGGGATCTGCGACGATGTGGAAATCGACGCACTTCACATAGTTGGAACTGTTGCTCTTTTTTCGAAATTTGTGGAAATCGACGCACTTCACACAGTTGGAACTGTTGCTCTTTTTTCGAAATTTGATGTCCTCGACACCTTCTCTTTCAATTAGCTCTGATACCACTTGTTATAATTTGCAAATGTGGAAACACAAATATCATAAAACGAGCATAGTCACACAGAATTAAAAGACATGGGGATTTACGTTGTTCACCCAAACATTGGGCTAAGTGCATCAAGCAGAGGTATCGGTTTTATTATTATTCAAATCATGGAGATTACAGTAACTCACTCACACTCATGTCTGCCTCTAAGAACTTACATAAATTTATATACATTTACACAAAAAACTAATTATTAAATGCAATCTCATCCATATTCTAACTTGGTCTTATTGATTACAACCAATGTTGAATTATCAGATCTGAAATCCCTATACTGGAGGAGTTTGTTGTCACCAGTTTCCAACAATAACTGTATTATCCTCAAATACAATGTGTTAAATCTTATTGAGATTCTTAAATCTCTGTTAGTTTAGTATCAGTAAATATTATTTGCACCTTGACTTGTAAATTTAGAGAACTATATTAATAATGAGATACAAAAGACATATTGATTCCAAAGTTCAATATTTTGGACAGAAACTATAAACTTTTAATAATATAGATCTAGTTTAACTCGACGGAGCAATATTTTGGACAAACTATAAACTTTTAATAATATAGATCTAGTTTAACTCGACGGAGCAATATTTTGGACAGAAACTATAAACTTCTAATAATATAGATCTAGTTTAACTCGACGGAGCAATTCATTCCCTTCTTGAGTCCCTTTATAAGTGATTTCAGTTTTCTCACCAGTGTCTATGAAGACACATGTGATTTGAAGCACCAGAATCTAATAACCCTTGTTGATCATGACGTGAACCAATACTAATTGATAAAACTTCATCAGTCATACCTAAACCTATTGTTGAACCTGTTTTAGTTGCATTCGCTTCCTTCATTTCTTTTGGAGGGTCGTCTTTGGAGGCTTGTTGTCTCTTCCAATAGTCCTTCTTCAGGTGTTCCAATTTGCCACAAAACCATCACTTAAGCTTGCTATTTTTACCCTTCGACTTTGACCGAGAGAAATCCCTCTGACCCTGTCCTCTTTCTTTAGGTTTTCCTCTGACCATCATCGCCTCAGATGTAGAGGTTTCTGAATTGGTTTTCTTAGATGTAGAGGTTTCTGAATTGGTTTTCTTCCTTGTTTCCTCAGACAATAATGCTCCAACAATAACATCAAACTCAATACTTTTTGTTGTAATGAAACTAATAAAGGTAACAAAGTGATCCCACGACGCAGGCAAAGAACACAATAATGTAATTGCCTTGTCTTCAGAATCAAATTTTACTCCCATGCTAGTTAACTGAATTAAGAGGGTATTAAAAGTATTTAAATGATCAACTATTTTCGTACCTTCCTTCATGTGCAAACTGTACAATTGTCTTTTCAGGAAGATCATGTTTGTCAAGGATTTTGTCATGTACAGGCTTTCCAGCTTCGTCCATAAACCGTCTGTTGTCTTCTCCGCAACAATGTTGAACAAAACATCATCGACCAAACATAGACGTATGACATTCAATGCTCTCGCATCAATCTCATCCTAGTCTCATATGTTATGGTCGCGGGTTGCTTTGTTTTTCCCAAAAGCACCTTCACCATGCCTTGTTGCATGAGCAGATCGTGCATCTTAACCTTCTAGATCTCGAAATTGTTCTTGCCATTGAACTTATCGATTTTGAATTTAGCACTCTAAGTTTTCGCCATTAGCAGAAAAAAAAATTCCAAAAAAAGACCATTACTTATAAAACCAAGCCTTTATATGGAGGAATGATCTTACTCAATGTTGAACAATAATTTTAAAAGGTTTAATCCAAAAAACTTTTTAATAATATATAAAAGAGGCCACCTCAAATATATTTTATAAAGTATCCACCCATGAGATAAAACTATTCTTTATAAATATTTTTGCCTCATCTTCTATTAAAAACATCCCCCACTCTTATGCGATTCTTTTAAAAAGAATATTTCGTGCTTAATTAGAAGTCAACTGTCATATAAACCATAACTTCATACCTTGTAATTTTTCAAAAGAAAAAACACCATGTGAATGTTTTAGGGAGTTGTTGCACCTCTCGATACAACTGGAGTGCAGCGATCTTAAAGGGTCGTTGCACCTGTCAATGTAGCTGGACCGCGACGATTTGAGTATTTCCACACAGTGGTAAGTCTGGCTAATAAGACGTCGCACCCTTCGAGAGGAGGGACCTGCGACAATGTGGAAATCGACGCACCTCGCATAGATGGGACTATTGTTGTTGCTTCTCCAAAATTTGACGCCCTCGACACCCTCTCCTCCAACCTGCTCTGATACCACTTGTTAAATTCGTAAATGCGGAAAACACAATTCACATATGATAATCAATAATCACACAGATAAGAAACACAAAGATTTCACGTGGTTCACTCAAACATTGGGCTATGTCCACCAAGCAGAGGTATCGGTTGTCTTATTATTCAAATCATGGAGATTACAGTAGCTCACTCACACTCATGTCTGCCTCTAAGGACTTACATAAATTTATATACATTTACACAAGAAACTGATTATTAAATGCTATCTCATACATATTCTAACTTGGTCTTATTGGTTACAACCAACGCTGAATTATAGAATTTGAAATCCCTATCCTGGAAGAGTTCGTTGTCACCAGTTTCGAACAATAATTGTATTATCCTCAAATACAATGTGTTAAATCTTATTGAGATTCTTAAATCTCTGTTAGTTTAGTATCATTAAATATCATTTGGACCTTGACTTGTAAATTTAGAAAACTATATTAATAAAGAGATACAAAAGATATATTAATTCCAAAGTTCAATATTTTGGACAGAAACTTTAAACTTTTAATAATATAGATCTAGTTTAACTCGACGGAGCAATATTTTGGACAGAAACTATAAACTTCTGATAATATAGATCTAGTTTAACTCGACGGAGCAATTCATTCCCTTCTTGAGTCCCTTTATAAGTGATTTCAGTTTTCTCAGAACTCGCTGGCAAAGTTCAGAGAAATCGACCACATAAGTGGTTGCAGGCTGGCAGGGTGTAGGTAAACGTCTCTATATATGGATTTCATTTGTTTATGATAAATTATGTATATGCATGTACGTATTATCCTTAAATCTCACCCCAAGATGGATTCCTAAATCTAAGGTACCGTACTATCCTCAAATACAATTTGTTAAATCTTGTTAACATCCCAAATCTCTGTTACTTTAATAACCTTAAATACAATTTGTAAGCTGCATTATAAATCAGCTTAGTCTAAATTTTCTAATTTTTTATTATAAATATAAGGTACCTTATTATTCTCAATTACAATTTGTTAAATCTTGTTAACATCCCAAAAACTCTGTTAAGTGTAATATTCTTAAATATAATTTGTAAGCTTTATTATAAATCAGTTTATTTTAAATGTTTTATCTTTTTTATTAATTCTAGTGTTTTAGAGATTTTTTAAATATTGAATTTATTTATACATTTAAAAATGCAATTTAAATAATAAAAAATATCTATTTTATTCAAATTTACATTTCTAAATTCATATAAAAAAACCTAAAAAATAAAACTTTTAACCAAAATCTTATAAATCAATATAAATAATTAATAAAACATAAAACTGATATATTATTTCTACAAAAGATATATTCATTGTAGAGTTGAAAACTTTGTGCCATATTGTATGGTAGTACCTTACCGTGCTTGTTGGATGTGTCAAGTTGTAAAAGTTCCTTCAAAGCCCACGACAACATAGGAACCTAATAAAACTGGATTGTCTCTCTGCAGCCCTGTATGAAACATATCAGATTACTTAGAACACGTTAGCAAAGTTTAGAGAAATCATATGTGGTTGCAGGATTTGAAGGGTGTGGAGAAATCATGGCCTTGCTAGTGTGACGAAATAGTGGGGTTGGTGGAGAAGGGAGTTTGTTGTTTGGAACATTGTTGATGTTCTTGATGATCGAAGAAGTTCACAATAGTTGGTATTTATTCTCTAGATTGGAAGGTGTTTTTATAGGATATAGATTTGTTTAATAAGTGAATTATTTAAAATGGACAAGTTTAATGTTTTTATAGGACATTGATTTGTTTAATAAGTGAATTATTCAAAATGGACAAGTTTAAATTTTAGATTTTTTGAATTTTTCAAAGTAATTATTATCATTCAATAATATAATTGTTTATGAAATTGCAATTTTTCATTATTTAAATTGATATTTAATATTTACAATTCAATCTTAATAACTTATATTTAATATTTACAATCCAATTTTAATAACTTATATCTAATATTTATAATTTCAACATTTTTTATTTTAATTTTAAACAAAACTGATTGAAAAATATAGCAAAAGGATTTAAAGAGTCAAATGTTTAGGCTAAGCAATTTAAAACAGTTTAATAGCCAAAGTTTAGAAGAATTTTTTTTAATGAGGTCAATGGTGATATCCATTGTATTAATATACCATTTTCATATGGAAGTTTCAAATATGTGATCAGCATATAGATGTTTTGTTTTTGAGGATTGAAAAAAATTGTTAAATGTATTAAGAAAAAATGTTTACTTTTAATTAATTTTTAATATACTAGTATAGATTTATCTTAATTCAGATTTTACTAAATTTTTAAAAAGATTAATTTTTGGAGTTACAAATCCTTTCTTTTACACTTTAAAATTGATTATATATATATATATAATTTCACAAAAAGTTAAAATCTACATATACAATTTTCATTTATTTAATTTTATTTTATTGAAAAGTGACACTTATTCTCTTGACACATTAATAACTTAAATTTTAAATTATATTATATTTTTTATTAATATAATTTAATATCTCATCATCTTTTAACATATTAAATGTAAATTCCCTTGGGGGCAGCTCAATTTCCAGACACACAAAAAAAATATACTCTTAAAAGCCATATTTATAAAAATAAAATGAAAAGAAACCGTAACATAGGCAAAGTTGTTAATACTCCATTGTGGGTAAAATGTTGTTATTTTTGTACATTGATCAACAATCCCCAGTCAGGTTGAAAGAGGACATTGCGCTTCCCACTAACGAGGAACGCATAAATATGTATAGAAGTCTCTGTGATATATTTCAACAGAAAGTAACGTAATTATAATTTCAACAGAAAGTAACGTATTTATAATTTCAGTACCTAAAGATGTTCACGGAATTAATGGGATTCTTCATAGATTACTGACCTCCTCCTATACCCAATTTCTTCATAGATTACTAGGACCGCATTTATTGTTTAACCGGTTAATGGAACTGAACGGATTAAGCAATAGAGCTGACTGTTACGTGAGCCTTATGGGTTGTGCTGCCGAGCGTAGATGTAGTCCACATGGGCAGATAGTGTGCGTCTCATCAAGCATTCTTCATCATCATCTACATTGTTGCAGTTTTCTTCTGAATCATTCATGCCTGGGCTGCGAACTGCACGTTTCTCAGTCTCAGGCCCGCCCGTGGGAAACTGCAAAATCATAACTCTTTGTCCGGTTATTATAAATTTTCTAATTTTTTATTATAAATATAAGGTACCTTATTATTCTCAAATACAATTTGTTAAATCTTGTTAACATTCTCAAAACTCTGTTAGTGTAATATTCTTAAATACAATTTGTAATATAATAATAAATGTTAGTGTAATATTCTTAAATACAATTCTTAAACTCTGTTAGTGTAATATTCTTAAATACAATTCTTAAACTCTGTTAGTGTAATATAATAAATGTTTTATTTTTTGATTTTTTTTTATAGTTTTTTTTATTAATTCTAGTGTTTTAGAGACTTTTTAAATACTGAATTTATTTATATATTTATACATTTAGAAATGCAATTTAAACAATAAAAATAACTATTTTATTCAAATTTATATTGTTAAATTCAAATAAATAAAATTTAAAAAATAAAACTTTTAACCAAAATCTTATAAATCAACATAAATAATTAATAAAACATAAAAATGATATATTATTTCTAAAGTTGAAAAATATTAATAAAAAGATACAAAAGATATATTCATTCTAGAGTTGAAAACCTTGTGCCATTTTGTATGGTAGTACCTTACCGTGCTTGTTGGATGTGTCAAGTTGTAAAAGTTCCTTCAAATCCCACGATAACATAGGAACCTAATAAAACTGGATTGTCTCTCTGCAGCACTCTATGAAACATATCAGATTACTTAGAACACGTTAGCAAAGTTTAGAGAAATCGATCACATATGTGGTTGCAGGATTTCAAGGGTGTGGAGAAATCATGGCCTTGCTAATGTGACGAAATAGTGGGGTTGGTGCAGAAGGGAGTTTGCTATTTGGAACACTGTTGATGTTCTTGATGATCTAAGAAGTTCAAGTTCACAATAGTTGGTATTTATTCCCTGGATTGGAAGGTGTTTTTATAGGACATAGATTTGTTTAATAAGTGAATTATTTAAAATGGACAAGTTTAATGTTTTTATAGGATATATATTTGTTTAATAAGAAATTATTCAAAATGGACAAGTTTAAATATTAGATTTTTTGGATTTTTAGAGTAATTATTACCATTTAATAATATAATTGTTTATGTAATTTTTCATTATTTAAATTGATATTTAATATTTACAATTCAATTTTAATAACTTGTATCTAATATTTACAATCCAATTTTAAGAACTTATATCTAATATTTATAATTCCAACATTTTTTATTTTAATTATAAACAAAACTGATTGAAAAATATAACTGAAAAGGATTTAAAGAGTCAAATGTTTAGGTTAAGCAATTTAAAACAGTTTAATAGCTAAAGTTTAGAAGAATTTTTTTAATGAGGTGGGTGATATCCATTGTATTAATATACCATTTCCATATAGAAGTTTCAAATATGTGATCAGCATATAGATGTTTTGTTTTTGAGGATTGAGAAAATTTGTTAAATACATTAAGAAAAAATGTTTACTTTTAATTAATTTTTAATATACTAACATAGATTTATGTTAATTCAGGTTCTACTAAGAGGGATTAATTTCTGGAAATACAAATCCTTTCTTTTACACTTTAAAATCCTTTTTTTTACACTTTAAAATTGATTTAATATATATATATATATATATATATATATATATATATATATA
>CBVK0103037914.1:2030-12222 GCA_900067695.1 Picea abies | reverse complement strand
GGGGATAAGATATTAAATATAGGGATAAGATAATAAATAAGGGGATAAGATAATAAGTAAAGGGATAAGGGAATTAATGAAAGGGAGAGAGTCGGTGAAGGGGGGATATGACGAGGAAGAGGATTACGGGGAAGGCATTCTTTTGGGGGAGGAGGAAGCATTTTGGGAAGAGGATATATTTTTGTGGGGGATTTTCTGTGGAGATCTCAGGTGTGAGGAGTTTGGCTTTGGGGGTTTTCGGTGAATCAGAAGCAGGGGGCACTGGTTTGCTGGGGCTTTTGGGCACAGGGGCTAGGATATCCTTATGGTATCCTAGAGCTAGGGAGCCGGATAGGCTCCTCCTAGCTGACAGGGAGGAAAACTCAGTTTTGGGTGGTGTTTTACACAGTTTCAACTTCAGCAAAGGACAACCAGATCAACGGGGGAATTAGCATCAGGAGCAGGTAATTTATTTATGAAATTGCTAAGTTATTTTCATGTCATAGTTAAATTTTAAATTTTGTTGAATATTATGTGCTCATATGTTGGTGAATGAATTATTTATGTATCAGAAAAAATTATATGCTAAATTGAATTAAATTTTGTATTTTACGGTCTCTACAAGCAGAGGGAACTATGATCAAAACATGACAGTGCATGTTACACATCTTGATCTTCATGATCTATTGCACAATATCCATGATTATAATGACCCAAGGGGTATTCTTTTTATAATCTCAACATCTAGCCAATCTCCATAGAATCTGGAAGATCTTGTACACATATAATTGTAAGCTATTAGAGTTTACTCTGCCAAATCCGCGTTGTCAATTCTAATCGATAAGGATGCTCGACCTGACCACTGACAAGGATGATCGACCCGACAACCTACATTTCCAAATCGAAGTTGATTGCTAGGATGGTTGATCCACCATCCAACTATATTCGAGTACTGGTTGAATTCCAACTGACAAGCATGTCGACTACTCGATCGACTAGTGTAGTGTGTTGGTCAATCACCCAACCAACTATTTCTATATGTAGGTCAACCTCCAACCTCTCGATTGAATGAACCTAGGATATGTGTGATGAACCAACAAGGCTTGATGTTCTAACAATGGATGGTGGCATCTAGTCATGGATAAGATAGTTAGGAAGATAACAATTTGGGGCACCCCAGTGGCTTAATGTCAAGCAATAAGAGACATAATAAGGGATGTTATATCATCCCTCCCTCTCTACGTGTGTTTTGTTCTTTCTTCTCTAATGAGAGTTCTATTTGTGTTGGTGAATTGACCAAGTCATGTTTATAGAAAAGAGGTAGACAACTAATGAGGAAAAATAATTTATTAGCATCCTGAAACAAAGTTGTACTCAACCTTTCTATTATGAAAATAAGGATTGAATATCATGGACTTATGAATATAGAATTAGGTGCAAAATCTCAATGGAAATTTGTATGTGGAGAGCTACCCAACGGTAAGAGGTCTTATTAAAAAATAGAGCAACAATTGTGATAAATTTAGACTTTTTGATAATTAAAACCCAAATACTGAAAGATCTCAAGTCTATAAAACAATTAAGAATTCATTTATTCTAATCAAGGAACACTTATATTGGTACCCGAGGATTGGGAAATATAAATTCAATTATGGAATAAACACATTCCAATGTCTAATTCATTCAGAGGAAACATATGTTTGGTTCACTTCAAAAAATATATGCACATTAGTAGGCTTATCTCTTTGGAGAGGAGTCTCCTTCATTATAAAGAGGTTGGAAACATCTTATTAAACTTCCTATGCTCTTCAAAATGATTGGAAGGTGTTGATTTCAATCTTGAAGGAGTTTCTCTACTTCAATCTCCCTTGGAAGATACTCTTATATGACACGACTCCTAGGAAGTTTACGTTGTTGATGAATGTTACATAACCTTACATGAGCCCTGAAAAATTAGAAAAAAATGATATCACTGTAACTATATTGGATAAGTTGTTATGACTGGAACTATATTGGGTTAAAAGAATCAACGCCCAAAGACCAATTCATTTTTTCATTTTGTGGCAAGCAAAAAACTCCTCAAAGGAGAGAATTTATAAAAAAGAAAAAAATTGGACCCTCCAAATGTTTGTTGTGCAAAGAAAGTAAAGTGATCCTCCCTCCACATACTCATTGAGTAAGTTGATAAAACGGTCATGGAAACTTCAACTTCATGAAACAAGAAGAAAGAGAATACTCCAAAGGACCCTTATTATGGAATCAAAACTTCACTTTTAGAATAAACACTACCTTAGAACTCTTAGGAAAAAACCTATATGTAAGAAAATCTAGGAACTTTAAACTAGAATAGTTTGTTGAAAAACATGGCTCTTCAGAAATGACACTATCTTTAACAATATATAAGATAAGATAGTTGTAACTATGTCGGAACACATGAAGATACATGTCTCACTATTTTTTTGGATTAATGATAAATCCTCAAGGATCAAACAAGGGCTATGTTAAAAATTTCTATTTGAGAATCCATTTGCAAATGAGAAATTGAAAATAGACTTGACAATCGAACATTTTTCCACTAATCCCACCAAAAGTCGATGATAAAAAGGGAGTTTCAATTAGAAAGGGACAAAGGTAATTCAAAATGCAGGTAGACATGGTAGTGAAAAAGTTGTCCTACTTTGTATTTTCCAATGACCTTGTTATATGGAATGAAAATTGTCGTTTTAGAAAATTTTGCAAAACACAATAAAGATGCAATCATGTTGTCTCTCTATGAAAGAAAATACATTTATAAGATCCATAAAGGTTGCATCCCAAGTTCTAAAAGGAGCTAGAAGGATTATTACAAACAAATATTTAGTTGGAAGCTTTCGACTAATTACTAAGTGCACAATGCTGAGTGTAGTCATTAAAAAGTTTTTGTATTGCTGGTGAATAGAAATATCTTTGTAAATGTCGAAGATTTTTTATAAAAACTAAAATGTCCACCATGAAAAGAACACTAGGTCTCTTTAATAAAGTATTGGTATGCCCTACCCATAGCAAGAAACATTTGGGCTAACTTATATAACAATCCATATTTCAAATGAAAGTTTAAGAAAGTTTCCTATTGCAATGTAGAGAGAATAGACAAGAAGTGTAGTTAAGAAAATTATAAGTACTTCCACTCTTAATAATAATAACACATGGCATCCATTATGTTGACAAATATGTAGATTAGTGGCCAAATTAGAAATTCAATTACTTTATATGCGTGTTCCTTCTTGTATAGAAACCATGATGAAAATATTATGAACAGGTGGTCTTCATCCTATGGAATTGTTGCTTTTTTAATTGTCAAGTGAAAATTGTATGTCAATTGAGAATTGTAGTAGTTAATGACCCATATGAAAAAATTAGAGAACTTTTTCATAATTTTTTTTATCATAGTTTCAAAGTGATAGGAAAATAGATATCACTGTTTGCATAAACATGCTTATGTTGTTGACAAGCTTCATCACTAATAAAATTTTAGGAGAATCAATTATTCTTAGCTATGAATTTATTAAGATGATAATAAATATATGAAAAAGTTTAAACACCAATGACACCTTCCATTTTCTAAATCTTAATAGGATTTTTTATTGTTTTTAGAGAAACTTACATGACATAACAACACTTAGATAGAAAATAAATCCTTGATCAAAGAATCACTTTTTGAGTTTATTACCTCATGAACTTGCACTAAAATTGGTTCCAACAATTGTATAGGCCTTGGTTCTTCTGCATCCTCGGGATAAGGTAACTACACCAAAAATAAATACCTCAGTCATTCAATCTGACAAGAAACATGCAGTACCAAATGAAGTGGTCTATGAGAGAATTGTGAAATATGGAGTAACTTTGAAAGGGTTCATGGAGACAATGTTAATTTTAGATGTGAGTATTTGTTGAAATGTGTGACAATAAAACCCCTTAATTCGAGGAACATTCATCTACATCAACTACTATTGTTTAGGATTAGGTTGTGTATGCGTCAACTCAGTTGGAGTATGCATAGGAGAGCATTTAGTATTCAATTAGTTAGTTGTTTGAATTGAGATTGTAAACTTATGCGAATTTGATTATTCCATGTATGTGAGAAGAGGGTTTGTGTGAGTCAGAAAAAATATTGAATCTCCATTTCTGAACATAAAGAAGAATCGATACCATTTCTTGGTGGATGTAGCCCAAATTTGGGTGAACCATGTAAAATCTCTGAGTTTCTTTTATGTGTTTTCCATATAATATTATGTTTATGTATTTTTCACTAGGTATTAGTTCATTTTGTGGCTGACAGATTCAACAAGTGGTATTAGAGCAGGTTGGAAGCCTCAGAGAATGAAGAACGTTGAGAAAGTGTCTCGGTTATCAGATACTAGAGGTGTGATAGTGTTTTTTAAGCCAGGTGCGATAATAGTACAGTGTCACAGGTCCCTCCTCTCAGAAGGTGTGACATATTTAGAGTAAACTTAAAATTTTTAGATTTTTTTGAAATTGTTGCACCCTATGCTCTTTAGAAGTGCGTTGAAATCCCGGGATTGGCGTATTGTGGCTCTATCGAAAGGTGCGTTGAACCTTTAAGATAGTCACACTGTGTCTTTATTGAAAGGTACGTTGATATGGAAAAAACACAGAGTGCAAGATTTGAGATTGGGAAGTTTAATGGAAGCAATAACTTCGCATTATGGAAGGTTAAGATGCAGGATATGCTGGTGGAGCAAGGGGTTGAAAAAGAATTGAATGGGAATATAAAGAAGCCTACAAATATGTCAGATGAAGAATGGGAAGAAATTGATGAAAGATCCCTTAGTGTTATCCATCTGTGCTTGGATGACGATATTTTGGACGAAACTAAAAATCTTGGATATGAAAAATTCTTTCAAAAATAGAATTTTCTTGAAGGGAAACTATATACCTTCCGTATGAAAGAAGGTATGAAAATTTCAGAACATTTGAATATATTCAATTCCCTTATTTGCAAGTAGACTAGTATGGTTGATAAATTCAGAACAAAAGATAAGGCGATTACATTGTTATGTACTCTTCCTGAGTCTTGGGATCATTTTGTAACCTCTATCAGTTTTAGTTCCACTGAAACTATAAGATATGATGATGTTGTGGGAGCCTTGATTTTTGAGGAAAATCTAAAGAAATCTAGTCTTGAAACCTGGACATCAGAAGTTATGTTCGCTAGAGGAAGGATCGATGAAAGAGGAGATTATTCGAGGGGTACATCTCGTCAAAATTTAAAGGAAAAAAGAGCAAATTGAAGTGTTGGTGCTGCAATAAATCAGTACATCTCAAGAAATACTAGTGGAAGCGAAAGCAAGCATCTATGGAGGAGGAATATACAAAGGAAGAAAATATTTCCAAAAAATATTTAGGTACGATTGATGAGGTTTTGACCACATCTACTGTTACAAAACACCATTACAATTGTTAATTGATTCTGGAGCATCTCATCACATGTGTATCCATGGGAGTTGGTTCTCTTCATACCAATCTATAGATGACATGATAGTTTATATGGGTAATGATATTTCATGTAAAACTGTTGGGATAGGGAGTATCAGAATTAAAATGTTTGATGGGACTGTTAGGAATCTGACAGAAGTGAGACATGTACCTAACCTTAGAAGAAATTTGATATCCTTGGGAGTTATGGATTCTTGTGGATATAAAGGCATAGTTCAAGGTGGAGTTATTAAGATATCGAAAGGTATCTTGGTCATTATGAAGGAAGATAGGTTTGGGAACCTATATAGACTTCAAGGGAGAAAAAAGATTGACCATGCAACACTAGCAACGAAGGATGCATGGGATTTTACTCGTTTATGGAATCAATGACTTGGTCACATCAACGAACAAGGGATGAAGGTACTTTCTAATCGAAAGTTACTTCCTAGTTTAAAGTCTATAGATTTGAAGTTTTGCGAACATTGTATCTATGGTAAAAAATCTAGATAGAAATTTAAATCTAGTAAACATATCAGTAAAGGTATCCTAGACTATATTCATTCTGATCTTTGGGATCCATCTCCAAAACCTTCTTATGGAGGATCATCATATTTTGTCAATTTTATAGATGATTATTCTAGAAAAGTTTGGATCTTTTTATTAAAGAGAAAAGATGTTGTTTTTGATATATTTAAGAAGTTTAGAGCTCTAATTGAAAAGAGTACTGGAAGGTCCATTAAATGTCTTAGAACAGATAATGGAACGAATTTACTTCATAGCAATTTGACAATTATTGTAAGAAGGATGGGATCACGAGACATAAAACAAATGTCTATACTCCACAACAAAATAGTGTTGCTGAATGCATGAACAAAACTCTCCTTGAGAGAGCAATAAGCATGCTAAGTAATGCAAATTTACCACAGGAGTTGTGGGGGAAAGCATTGTTGACATCATGTTACCTGATTAATCGATTGCCATCAACAACGATAGACTGCAAAATTCCAGAAGAGGTTTGGTCAGATCAACCATGTGATTATTTTAATCTCAGAATATTTGGTTGTGATGCTTATGCATTTATTCCGAAAAATAAATGTTCTAAATTAGATCCTTAATCAATGAAATTGATCTTTGTTGGATATGGTGATGGAGTCAAGGGATATAGATTGTGGAATCCTATTGCCCACAAGATCATCATAAACAAAGATATAATATTTGATGAACTTTCTTTTTCAAAATTAGATGTAAAGAATGATATGGAACAGGATAATGTACCACAGTCACATCAAGTTCAGTTTGATACATAGTTATCCAAGAGGGAGAATCATGAGGATGTCCATGATGTGGATATTCATGAAGAAACTTCTTAGGAAGAGGAATGTTCAAAAACACCTAAAGAAAGAGAGGAAGTGCCACAACAAAATTTAGGAAGATCTAGATGAATCAGAACATTTCCTAAAAGGTATGATGATTTTGTCAGTTCCGTTGCTTTGATTTCTAACAAAGGGGAACCAAGGTGTTATCAGGAAACATTGGAGGTATCTAATAGTGAAAAATGGAAACAATCAATAAAGGAGGAAATAGATTCTTTGATAAATAACAAAACGTGGGATCTGGTGGAACTTCCTGAGAATAGAAAGTTACTTGGCTGCAAATGGGTGTACAAATTGAAGAAAGGTGTTGATGGCATAGTTGTACAGTATAAGGCAAGACTAGTTGAAAATTTCTTTTCTGAGAAAGAAGTTATTGACTTTCAAGAGATATTTTTTCCATTAGTAAAACTTGTTTCAATTAGAATGGTATTAGCACTAGTAGTCTTACATAATCCAGAGTTAGAACAACTATATTATAAAACAACATTCTTACATGGAGATTTAGATGAGGATATTTTTATGGAACAATCGGAAGGGTTTGTTTAGAATCACAAAAAGAAATTTGTTTGCAAGCTCAATAAATCATTGTATGGCCTGAAGCAGAGTCTCATGCAATGGTACAAGAAATTTGATTCTTTCATGGTGAGCCATAAATTTACCAGAAGTGAGTATGATCATTGTGTCTACTTTAAAAGGTTGGAAAATGACACGTCCATTATCTTGGTGTTATATGTTGATGATATTCTTGTAGCAAGTAGAAGCATAATTGAAATTAATAGGTTAAAGGCTCAATTGGCTAGGATGTTTGATATGAAGGATTTAGGAGCAGCAAGATAGATTTTGGGCATGGAGATACACAGAGATAGAAAAAATGGCAAGTTATGGTTATCACAAGAGAAGTATGTGGAGAAAACACTTCAGAGATTCGATATGAACAATGTGAAACCAATTAACATCCCTTTAGCTTCTCATTTTAAGATTTCTCCACGTTTGAGTCCTAGTAATGATGAAGAAAAGGAATATATGTCTTGTGTACCATATGATAATGTAGTAGGAAGTCTAATGTATGCAATGGTATGTACTAGACTAGATATTTCACATGTAGTTGGTCAATAAGTACATGGAAAATCCAGGAAAAGAACATTAAGCATTAGTGAAATGGGTGCTTCGGTATCTTAGAGGCAGAAGTAATTATTTTATCACTTTTAATGATTCCAGTGATGAAGTTTGTGGTTATGCTGATTCTGATTTTGCAAGAGACCTAGACAAAAGAAGATCTACTTCAAGATATGTTTTTACTCTTGCAGGTGGTCCTATTAGTTGGATATCAAAGCTTCAAAGTATTGTTTCTTTATCCACTACAGAGGAAGAATATGTATATGTTTCACATGCTTGCAAAGAGGAAATATGGGTAAAAGGACTGAAAGATGAGTTAGGAAGGTTTTAGAAAAATGTAAATTTTTTTCGTGATAGTCAACATGCTATACAGTTGGCTAAAAATCCAGCATATCACAGTAAGACAAAACATATTTCTATAAAATATCATTTTATCAGACATGTTATTGATGAAGGTGGAGTGTCTCTTGAAAAATTTCACACTCAAAAGAATTATGCAGACATGTTCACGAAACTAGTGGTAGTAGAGAAGCTACGTTGGTGTTTGGCTTCTCTTGGCTTGCAGAAAAGGTGATAGAATAAAACAATGAGCAAGGTATGAGATAAATTTGTTGTCAAGGTGGATATTGTTGAAATGTGTGACAACAAAACCCCTTAATTCGAGGAACAATCATCTACGTCAACTCCTATTGTTAAGGATTTGATTGTGTATGTGTCAACTCAGCTAGAGTATGCATAGGAGAGCATTTAGTATTCAGTTAGTTAACTGTTTGAATTGAGACTGTAAACCTTTAGTATTCAGTTAGTTAACTGTTTGAATTGAGACTGTAAACCTAGGCAAATTTGATTATTCCATGTATGTGAGAAGAGGGTTTTGTGGGTCAGAAAACTATTGAATCTCTATTTCTGAATAGAAAGAAGAATCGATACCATTGCTTGGTGGATGTAGCACAAATTTGGGTGAACCACGTAAAATATCTAAGTTTCTTTTATGTGTTTTCCATATGATATTTTGTTTATGTATTTTTCACTACGTATTAGTTTGTTTTGTGGCTGACAGGTTCAACATTATTTTAGACCCATGACATTTGAAACATGTAGTACCAAATGAAGTGGTCGATGAGAGAATTGTGCGATATGAGAATTGTGCAATATGGAGTAGTTTTGAAAGGGTTCATGGAGACAATGTTAATTTTAGATGTGAGTATTTTAAACCCATGACATTTTCTAGAAATGAAGATTGATCTTTAAGAGATCTAGTTCTTAGAAATTTTATGAAAGATCATTGTGAAAGTGTATAGGAATAAATAAACCATTTTTAAACATTGTTGATTGCATATTTCTTCACCTTCATGCCATGGCTTTGAGTCTAATGCAAAGATTCCATTATTCATGATGGCTAAACATGATATGCTATGGTTTATGACATGTTATGTTGAAAATCTTATGTACTATTTTTTATGGTAATGTTGCATGGTACCATTTGCATTGGGATACAAATAGAAAAAAATATAAATGAAAGAGATTTTATTAATCAAATTTCACTTTGTTCTTATTTGTTACAAATAAATTAAAGGCTCTTTTATAATTCTCTTTACTATTTTTTAGTTGAGTAATCAAGCCTTTGTTCAATTCATTCATAGAAAATATTATAACTAAAATAATGACATATTCTTAGGTTTTTTTTTTTTTTGTTTAAATGNNNTTTTTTTTGTTTAAATGAGACATAGAATTAATAGTGAAAGTCACATGGAGTTACAACTCCATCTTCTATAATATAAATCATGTTATCTTCATTTTTTGGTTAAATGAGACATAGAATTAGCAGTGAAAATCACATGGAGTTACAACTCCATCTTCTATATTATAAATCATGTTATCTTCATTTCACACTGTAAGAAATTGAAATTATGGTGTTATAAATATTTGCAAATTAACTTTTTAACATTATAATTTTCAAAACAATTTAACAATTATATTTATTTTTTTCTCTTAAAACAATTATAATTTTTTTATTAAATATTTATTTTTATTTTAAATTTAGTTTAGTTTCTTGCAAAAATCAACCCTAATTTTTAGACATAATTTTTGTGTTGCACAAAATTTGGTAATTAATTTTCCTATAAAATAATTTATATGTCAATATTGATTGAGAAAATATTTTTGAATATTGTGATTAGTTTTTTTTTTTTTTTTCCTTAATCTCATTCTTTAATAATATATGAATTCTCATAGATCCATATAAA
>CBVK0103037890.1:0-21633 GCA_900067695.1 Picea abies | reverse complement strand
CATTCATAATGATACATTGTTTACAATACAATATACATATAGGAACCAACAACACCCAAAACCCTAACCCAATGACCTGTATTAGTCAACAACCCTAATTTCTTAACCATAAATAGAAAACCATCAGAAAAATTCATGTGCCGAAAAACCTCCCAACAATGGACATGAAAATCGAGGAAACATGAAAAATGAGGCCAAACTCACCCTCAAGGGGACGGCTAGGGTCCCCCCCTCAAACCCCCCTTCACGCTCGATGCAATGCAACAGAAAATAGAGCTATTCATGCAAAGAATATAACACATACGAAACACAAATGCAACGAAAACATTCCTAAAAAGTGAGAGTCTCGATCTGATATAATAGATGTAGGAAGTAAAAAATGAGCCCATACATTACTAAATAACATTTTTATTATCTTTTCAATAGTGACATGTTTCCTATATGGCTTTAGAATACACATATTGTTGAATATGTCCACCACAACATATAGATAATCATGACTTGTTATGGACATTAGAAAACCCCCTACAAAGTCCATGGATATAGTTTCCCATGGATGTGAAGGTACTGAAAGTGGTGTATATAACCCTAGATTTCTATTGCTAGGATTAATTGTGGCACACATGACACACCCTTTTATATACTTAGAAACTATATCATTCATCTAAGGCCAATAACAATACCTTTGTAACTATGCAACTATCTTACCAACCTTGAAATGATGAAAGGTGAGAGTTGTATGCGCTTCTCTATTTACATTTACCCTTTCATCTCTTCGTATACATAATTTTCCAAGATGATATAATAAATTTTCATGCATATAATAGTCTAACTATTGATTATCGTGTGTTAATGCATCATACAATTCTTTAAAATAATTATCCCTAGAATATTGTTCATGATAACTTTCATGTTCTAAAGGATTATGCCTGAGTATTGTGGATGCATTAATTATTGGTATTGATAACATATCTGCAACCTTGTTATGAATGACATTCCTATACTTGATTACTAGATGAAATTGTTGTAGAAAACCCATCCACCTAAGTGTCATGACTATTGTAGCTTGGTTTGTGACTACACATATTGTAATGGTTGATGATTTATTTGAATGATTGTATCATTTCCCATTAAGTAATGCTTCCATCTCTTTACTCTTTGTACCAACATATACAGTTATATTTAATCACATCTTGAGTGAATGTCTTAGAATGATAACATATAGGTTTACCTCATTTTATCAATACTATGCCCATGGCATATCTTCTTGCATCGGCTTGAATTTCAAATGGTTGTTGTAGATATCACAATGACATAAGTAGTGTGGTCCTTATCTTCTCTTTTAATGTCTCAAAGGATTTTTTTTTCTTTCCTCACCATTGAAAGACTTTTTTATCACTCGTTAATGCATGTATAGGTGTTGTTGTGTATGATATATTAGCAATGCATTTCCTACAGTACTGTAATCCTCCTAAGAAGCTCCTAAATTTGGCAGTAGTAGTTGGATTGGGCCATTTCATAATGACTTCTACTTTTGAAGGATCTATTTTCAGTTGACCATTCCATACAATGTAACCCAAATATACAAGAGAAGTTTTTCCAAATTCACACTTAGACATCTTGATAGACAACTTCTTCTTTTCCAAAAGTTCAAAATTTTTCTTAACAATAACAAAAAAAATATATGTAGA
The DNA here is from genome assembly GCA_900067695.1 of Picea abies. Lineage (NCBI taxonomy): Eukaryota > Viridiplantae > Streptophyta > Pinopsida > Pinales > Pinaceae > Picea > Picea abies. Next base: position 19,942 of record CBVK0103037890.1, on the reverse strand, counting down.
GTTTGAACACATCATTCATCACTCTCATGAAATTTTTTGGTGTATCAAAGATCCCAAATGGCATAACCAACCATTCGAACAAGCCTTGATTTGTATTGAAAAAAGGTTTCCATATGTCACCTTATGTAATTTTGATTCGATGGTAACCACTTCTCAAGTCCAATTTAGTGAAATACAAAACATTATTTAACTAATCTAATAGATCGTCTATTCTTGGAATATGATAATTGTTCTTTACCCCAATCTTGTTTATGGCTTGGAAATTAATACACATCCTCCACTTGCCATTTTTCTTCAGAACTAATACAATAGGAGAACCACATGGAGAGGAGCTTGGTATAATGATTTTTTTTTTGAGAAGCTCTTGAACTTACTTCTTGATTTTTGCATCTCAATCACTGATGACATGTACATTCCAATGTTTATAAGAGGATCATCTCATTGCAAATATATTTCATGTTCAACCTCTCTTCTAGGAGGTAACCCTTTAGGTTGCTGAAAGAACTCATCATAATTATATATCATGTTTATTAATTCATGCTTATGATTTGTATCATAACCTACTAAAGCATCTGTTATATCTTATTCTTTCTATTTCATTATCATGAGAAAAAAATATTTACTTGGACTCACAAGTCTCTTCATTTTCCCTATTATCACTAAAGAAACATTAGTTTTGATGTGATGAGCTTTGACAATATATTCAATCTCATCCTTGAGGAGGTGAAATTTTGTTTCTTATTGATATAACACATCCGTCATACCAAATAGATATGGAATACCCAATACAATGTCACAAATTTCAAGAGGAACAACATCTAACTCAACCTCGTCAAAAAACTTAGATATAGTCACAACCCTGATATTACACTATTTAGTCACTTGCAAGTTAGCATCATCATACACCCAACCTAATGGATGTGGATTTTTGTGAGGCATCGTATTCAATTCCAACTTCTTATAAATTTATTCAGATATTATATTAACTTGAGATCTACTGCCAAATAAAGTATCTAACTTTGTATGCTTGACCATAACTTTGACATGAAAAATCTCGCTCCTTTTCTTTTGATCAATATCAGTCTCCATCTTGGACAATCGGATTTAAGAATTTTAACTGATAGCTAATATGTATTTTCTTCCTACGGAAGTTATATTGTATTCATATCAGGAATCTTACCCTAGATCATGATGAGTTGATGCAAAAGTCTTATCCTTCCCTTGATCGTTGGATTTCTTCGGTCATAATTCTGGATGCAGCTTCCAACACTGTCATTCCACATGTTGTTTTCTTTTACAGTGGCAAAATATAGGTATTCCTTCATATTTCTTCACTTTGGATGATTTCCTACTCTTCCATTTACCTTTCAATTTCTTCTCGTACTTGAATGGCTTCTTATCTTCACTCGCATTCTTACCCTTACTAGCCTCTAAATGTGTAGCTTGTACTAACACCTTGTTAATGTTAGTAGGACTACGCATTATAATAGTGTGACAAATATATGAGTGAATTCCACCAATTTACTTCATAAGGGTTTCATGATTATACAACGAAATTCCTAGAGATAATGCCTTCTTTTTGAATTCCTATGTATATGGCTAAATATTCTGGACCTTACCCTGTCTCATATGATGCCACTCGATCATTTTTGTCTGTATATGTGCCACTAGATAGAATTTTTTTCTTATATCCTTAGTAAACTTATCCCAAGAAGATATTACTTTACCCTTTTTAACCATATCAACTTGCATATTACACTCACACCATATTAAGACAATGCCACTTAATCGAAAAGAAACTAACTATATTTTTGTATCCTCATCCATGATTCTTTGAACCCTACAATATACCTATATATGATTAACCCATTTTTCCAATTTATCGACATTCAATTCTCCATCATAGGTTGGCAACTCAAACTTAACATCCAATTTTTGAAAAGCTACCAGGCTTGCAATACTTGGCCTTCTAAATATTTGTCCTTCTACTACTCCTAATGCATATTTGGAAGGACATGGATGAAAAAATTGTATTTATTCATGTCCTTCTAAATATTTGGAAGGACATTGGATAAATAAATTGTTTTAATCAATTTCGTTCCAAATATTTGGCCTTCTACTACTCCTAATGCTCAATCATGTAGGATGCTTTTATGCCTTCCTTCTAGCAGATCTCTTCCTATCGACTTCAACACATTTTTCTCTAGGACAGGGATATAGAATCATTTTTAGTACCTTGGGGATTGCAACATCTTCCCTCTCTATTGATAGTGGGAATACATCAATGTCACCTAATTGATAGATTCTATTAGGAGTCCGACATCATCTCCTTCATTCACGCATTTTAGATTGTACTAGGAACCTTAATGCCCCTTATCATTATTAGTGGGTTTTCTTTCATTTGTTAATGGTATATATCAATGACCAGTAATCAAGTGTTGTCTCAATGTGTTCGAATGCAACACATTTATTCACATAGTATAGACTCGTACCATGGTGTATTCTTTTGAAGATTTCAGGTGAAGTACAAGCATCACCACTTTTGTGATCCTAAATGACTTGTATTAATTGTACCACCCTATTCAACATTGGTAATTATAGAGGACCAATTTTTTCACTCCATTGGTTCCATATTTCCTTTATTTGATTCTCGGACATAGCTCTAGCTTGTATCCATCTATCACTATGATCTCCATTTTTGCATGGATCAACTATGTATTTCTCTCATGGCCATGATTACTACTTATATATATGACATGGATCCACTACGTATAGTTTTCATGGACATGGACATCCGTTATGCTTTCATTATTCATGGATCCATAATTTACTTGATTTAATGACCATGATTACATCATACTCAAGTATGGGAATTCCTGACTTGAGAAGAGAGTATATTACTTGTTTCTATTTTAGGTATTATTCTTAGATTGGTATTCAACCTCTCCTACCCAATGGCCCCTCCACAATCTCATGAATATTTGTAATGTATTTCATCCATAAATTTCTCTTCTAACCCCACACAATAGGGGGAATCTATTATAGTGCCATTTGAAACCATATATGCTCATGATGATTCATTGGCATCAATTACATCCCTTTTCCTCCTTGAAAAGATATTTAAAAATCTCATTTTTATTGATGTACACAACTCTCCTTAAATCAAATCATGTACATACATGACATGATAGTTAGAAACCTGTGTACATGTTCATTCGGCTCAAAAAATAATAAATCATGATATTTTGGGTGGAGTTGATGGGATCCCTAGGTCCTTGACCTCTAGTATCCCATTGATAACTACTCCAACTATCAAAAGGGAGTATAAAATTGAGCCTTGGGATAGAGGAAAAAGATATCAAAGAGATGCAACATTATGCTATCATTTTCCTTATAGCTCGACAAGCTCATGTTTTCCTTTTCTTCTGAGCTTGTCTTCCCCCCTCTGAGAACCCTTGTTTTCAGGTTTTGGATTTCCCCTCATCTCATCAGGAATAAATCCATTGATTCCTTGGAACCAATAGAATGCAAAGATTTGGAGGTATTGCTTGTCATCTATGGTATTGGGTGGAGGAACTTGTAGCCTATTTCCAGGATCATGTCGTAGAAGTTTCAGGCTGTAACCATACCTTTTGTTGTTCTTCATAAAAGAAACTTCATTTTCGTCGATTTTTGTTTGTTAATTCATGATTTTAATGAGATGATTTGTATCTTGTTTTGAATCTAACATAAAAATATAATTGATTATATTTAGTTAGTTAGCAAATAAATACCTGTTTGTAGTTTCATACTTATTTGTTTCCAAGATTTTCAGAAGATCATTGTGAAGGAGTTATAGAGTGAAATACCTTGATCAATATCGACATCAAACATCGAGTTCTAGGTATGTTAGATTTCCTATATTCCAAAAGTTTGTTATTGCAAGTAGTTATTTTTAATTGAATTCATAATTAGAGTTTGAGATAAGTCTTTTGGGCCACTGCTCTATTGTGGCCCCTAACCCATAACCATATACCTTAGATTTCCATAACAATAATCACTTAGGCTAAGAACTTGTTCCCCAATATAGATCCACTAATCAAACGCCTAACTCTCTCCATCAACACTATATTCATCTATTTTTCAACTCCATTCTACTAAAGTATACATGGGGTTTTCTTATGTATTTCCATGCCATTCTCCTTACAAAACTTACCAAACTATATAGAACAAAATTCATTAGCATTATCATTCACTACGAGAAAAACACCTTGTAGCATAGGCTTTTGTGAAGGATTTTAGTATTATAAGATTAGGAAAAAATAAAATAAAAACTCTGCTACAACCTCTATTATTTCTAGTGGAGGTTTTAGTAGAGGTTTTATTGGATATTCCATATATTTAAAAAAACTTGGGTGGGAAGAGTTTTTTGCAGAGGAATTTTTTTTTTTGGTTCTTTTTTAGGTGAAACACATCACTGCATTGTTAAGTAAACTATACTGGTGCATACATAAACCTAAAAAGAATTGGTTATCTTATAATTGTTACCCACGAGTCCAATTTGTTTGTATACTATACTAGTGCTTTATTTTTTTATGTATGTTTTGATTCATATTTTTAGTTTCACACATCATCGATGCTCGTATAAATATTATGCACTAGGTCATTCGTTTTATTATATGGCACACCTATGCTTATATAATTTGTATGCACTAGTGCCTGTATTACCATGTCCACCAATGGGAAGTGAAATTTCAAACATTTAAGGTGAGATGTCAATCTTATTCTTTGTTACTAAGCACCAATACATATATTATACATAAAGTGTTGGTGCATATATATTTGTAAAGCACTAGTTGATATCATGATATTTTGGAATGATAAATATAATCGTATGTTATGTCGTTTAAAGAAACAGTGATTTTTTACAATTTCTAACACTAGCACTTCATTTTAATTAATAGGAACTAATGTGTATAACTCATAAAAGCATAAGATTGACTAAGTTCAAAAGAATATAGTGCACCAATATGTGTATATTTTAATTAATTGATTTTTTACAACTTTTCAATTAATAATCTTGAAATCAAATATTTTTTATAATAATATTGATATTATATATTTTTATTATGTTTTAATATAATGTTTTCATTAATTTAATATCCAACGAATTACACCTATTTTGTTTGTAACAATGTAAATCATCCATATATTAATTAATCAGAAACACACAATTTTACAACATTCGACAATGCAATAAAATATGAAACTCATTTTATTATATATGGATAAGTGATACATCATCATACAAAATGGGACAATGTAAAGGTTCACAATAATTCAAACACAACCAATATGTAATTGTTAGACTTATTGGTAACATGTCCTTGGTAATTGGGACAATATGTCATGTACATTAAACAAAAACCCTTATTTTCATAGAAAAATATTCCAAAACATAACTTGCAGTAAAATTCAATTATATGTATTGGAAATCATCACTTGAATTTCTATTATCGATCGAGATGCAGGCATGCCTCATTTCTTCATCACTTATAGGAGATATTGTACTTTGGTTATTTAACCTAATGTTTTCTCAATTGGTCTTTTTTCTATTTTCCACCTCTTCATTTTCCATCTACAAACAAAAAAATAAAGTGTAATAAGAATAACAATATTTATATATAGTAGAATATACATGATTGATTAAATAAAAAAACATACCATAGGAATGATTGTTTCATAAACAATACATATTCTTTTTAAGCAATGTTGCATGTCGTCTCTCAAAATATCTTATGTTAGATGCGCTCCATACTTTGTTTCTTGCATGTTTTTTAATATGCCATGACAAAGAAGAGACAATATAATTAATATAAAGGTTCAATTAATATAATGAAAAAACAAAATCAACATAGTTAATATAAATTCTTCAATTAAACCTTGATACTTCACAATATACCCACAACCCATACTTAACCCAATTTCTATCAATTCTTTGGTTGGATCTTATTTGTATGTTATCACCTATTAAAAGACATCAATGTATGAGTGTAAATTAATTATTTATAAATAAATATCACAACAAACATGAAATCTTATGTAAGGATAAAGATTTAAGTACTCACAAATTTTGTGATCAACCCTTTTATTCCTCGACATCATGTCTTATGTTTTGAATGGATTCCATTATTTTCTTTTATGCAACAAAAAAAATTGAAAATTAGTATTTCATGTGATAATTAAATTTTATGTACATAAAAGAATAAATTAATGATTGCATACCCGTGATGTATGTTTTAATTGCGATGGCTCCTCCTATGATGCAATTATGCTCATTTATTTTACCATTTCCTTATAAATTTTTTTAACATCCCCACAAACACCTATTAGTTTTTCCCTTGTTCATCCCCTTGGAATTTGCATGTCATGTATTAACCAATAAACCACATTAGTTTAAACTTGTAGATAACTCAAATATATTAAATTTTTAATGCAACCTAAAGAACTTTCCTTATTCTCTTAATAGGATGAGCTACCAGCACACACACTCACTGAAACAATTTGTTTTCCTTGAACTTTTGTTGACCATCTTTTATAAAAACAAATCAAGGAATCATCAAATACGAAATATCTTTTAAAAAATATTTTTTCGGTGCATATAATGAAATACTACGCATTGATGCAATAATCATATGTATACGCACACGTATACGATAATTGTGCGAATTCAAAAACATTTTTTTTACAAATTATTATATTCATGACACTTTCAATATTAAAAAAAAAAGTTATTTTCATTTGAAACTCAATGGTGTTGTTGATAGGAAAATGTGCATTGTTGCACTATTCTTTTACAGTGTGCACCTCTAACTATGAAATCATTTTTTAAAATAAACTGAGAGCGATAGGGTTTGGGATCCAATTTAATGAGTGGTTTCATTGCAATGGATACCAAACACCCCATAGTTAAGCAAAAAAACCCTATAAAAATTTGTTTCTTAAAAAAAAGTATAATTTTGAAATATAGAAAAGGAAACTGAGAGAATCGATAAAGAATCTAGGGATTCCAATATCAAATGTAACAATGAAACCCTTATATTTTTTTGATAATTCATTGAAAATTGTTTGAATAAAATAGGGTAAAGATTGAGATGATCAATAGAAAGAAATCACATACCCAAAATTTCACCTTCGCAAATTTGTACGTTACCTATAGTGATACCTTACAAGTTTGTCTCTTCAAAAATTCTACCTACTGCAAAGTATTTTCTAGGAAACATATCTTTAAGGAATACCCCCCATGATTTTTTGCAAAATAATGAAATAATGAGTATGATTTTTATTTATCAATGCATAAATTTAAAAAAATGAAATTCATGCTAATTTTTTCGTTGTATATTTCAGTGCATTCATGATAAATGGGTGTTTTCATTTTTTAACTTAATTTTATGGTGATATATATATTTTATAGCGCATTGGTGCGCTTGAAAACACATCTTTTCAAAGTTTACATAAAAACACACTCACAAAAAACTTAATTAACAAATGGAAATGAAAAACTTCATAATTAATGTTTTGCGGAGGTTTTTCCTTGAGGAAAAATGGGAGTCTACTCTTCGATACCTCTCATAATTTAGCACACATACTTGATCATGTTCCACTCCCTTAGTTCTCTTGCTTGCATCTCCTCCTCCACAAGCTACTCCACTTTTTCTAAGATACTGTCATTGCCATTCTTGTATCCATAATAACTAGAGTCAATTCACATGTAAATATCATACCTAGAAATCCTCTTCTTCTCCTCGGGGGGTTATCGAATAACTCTTTGATATCAGGGAAAAACTTCATAGCCCTAAGGTATATGTAATTGGGGCCCTTGATAGTGGTATTGGGAATATCAACTTTGTTCCCTTCAAATTATGTCATATTTTCCCCTACTTTGGCATAAGTTCGACCAACAAGCTCTACAATCCAAGTTTTCGAGTGGCATTTTTTCCGGATCAAAAAGCAAGGAACCTTATTTGATGTATTAATTATGATAATTTTTTAACCTCAATAATGACACAAGGCCCATATTGTATAGTTAATACAAGTTAAGAAGAACATTTGAAAAAAAATGATGATCCATAAGCTTCACCATGCTACCTTATTGTTGAATATCAAGCATTTCCTTGGCCTTGTTGTGCTCCTCTTTGAAATCCTCACTCATGTATTTACTAGGAATGTCCTCTTTCTTCTTCTCAAAATCCATGTGCTTCATCTCTTTTTCATATAGAAGGGATGCATGCTAGAAAAAACCTCTTTTTCTCTCTACTAGTGCTTTCCCTTTCCTCACTCTCCCATTTATTCTACCACATTCTCCTCTTATACAAATAGGACTAGTTTAACAAAAAGGACCACCCTACTCTTGATTGTCAACCTGACCTCCCTCTTGATAAAATAGATCCTCAACCACTCCCTCAACACTCTAAGATTCATCTCCTCCTCAGTAGGCCACTCAAATTTCTTCAAGATAATGTCCTTGTCATCCATGTATCCATATTAACATGTGACAATTTTCTTGTAAATATCATACCTAGACTTCCTATTATTTCTTCAAGGGAATTATACAATATATCTTTGACACGAGGGAGGAATTTTTCATCTCCTATGAAATTCCTCCTTGACGTCAAAGAGATATTTGATAACCCCCCCAAATTGAAGAAGAGGAGTTCTAGGTATGATATTTACAATTTAATATATGCCAATTAGTATTGATACAAGGATAATGAAGATGGTATCTTTGAGAAAGTTGAGCGTACTACAGAGGAGGATATATGGGATAGAGAGTAGAGGGAGTGGTAGAAGATCAAGTATGTCAAGAGTGAGGCCAGGATGACATTCAAGAGAGGGTATTTCACTACCATTAAGTTAGTCCTATTTGAGGAAGAGAAGGATGCAACGAAAAAAAGAAGAGAGTACAATAGAGAGTGTGAGAGTTTTTTTCACATATTCCCCTTCTAGATGAGAAAGCGCTCGAGAACATGGTTGTGAAGAAGAATAAATATTATATTATTTGTAACTACATGAGTGAGGATCTCATGGAGATGGATGTTGATGCCAAGAAAATTTTTAACATTTTGTGATAAGATATGTAAGTGAATCTTATGAATCATCAATATTTTTTTCAAATGCCTTTCTTAACTTCTATTAAATATACAATATGGGCATGAGGTAATTCTTGAGGTTGATAAAGTGTTATAATTAAGACATCGACTAAAATTTGTTTCTTGCTGATAAGGAACAAAAGGTAGTAAGAAGCTTAACTCATAAAGCTTGGTGGTACTAATTATGGCAAAAGAGGGGCCAAGAGGACTAACTTTGAAGCGAATAAAGATGATGTACCCAATTCCACATGTAAGGGACCTAGTTAAAAATACTTCACAGTTGTGAAATTACACTTTGTTGTCAAAGAGATATTTGACAAGCCCCCTAAGGATAAGAACTAGAGGAGGTATAGCTAAGAGATAATTTTCATGTGAATCGACTCTAGTTATTATGGCTATAGGAAATACAAGGATAATATCTTCAAGAAAATTGAGTGGCCCATGGAGGACGAGATGCATTCCATAGTATTGAGATAGTGAAAACAGATGAGTCTATGTGCTAAATTATGCAAAGATACGCCAAAGAGTGACCTCCATTTTTTCCTCTACATTAAAGAAAAACCTTTGAAAAATTTAACTATGAAGGTTTGTGTTTGTTGTTTGTCAATTAATTTATTTTTTTGGCCTCTCACCCATGTAAAACTTTATTTGTGTCGATTTGCTACTCTTCTAATCTTGTTCTTGTTGTCATCATTCATGGTTCACATACAATTTTTTTTAAGCACGCACACACACACACACACATACACACACATATATATATAGAGAGAGAAAATTTAAATTATAAAACACATACAAAATTTATCAAAAACTGAAATTAATTTCTGTTTGCAAAAAATTGTATTGGAACTCCCTCTTGACATAATCGATCCTTTGTGAGTCTCTCAATAGTATGAGATGCATCTCCTTCTCTGGAGGCCACTTGAATTTCTCCAATTTATTGTCCTTTTCATCCGTGTAGCCATATTAACTTGTGTCAATTTTCTTGTAAATATCATACAAAGACCTTCTCTTCTTCACCTTAGGGGAATTATAGAATATATCTTTTACACCAGGGAGGAATTTTTCAACTCCTATCAAATTTCTCCCCAATGTAAAAGAGATATTTGATAACCCTCGAGGAAGCCAAGAAAAAGAGTGTATAGGTATGAGATTTAAATTTTAATTTATTCCATTTAGTATGGCTACAAGGATAATGAAGATGGTATCTTTGAAAAAGTTGATCGTCTCACAAAGGAGGATTAGGGCCAGAGAGCTAAGCGAGTCCTATAGGATCCAATATGTCAAGAGGGAGGCTAGGCTAACTTTCAAGAGAGGGGATTTCAAGAGGGAGGCTAGGCTAACTTTCAAGAGAGGGGATTTCTCTACCATTAAGTCGATACCATTAAGTCGATCCTATTTGAGGAAAAGAAGGACGTGGTGAAAGAAAGAAGATATTGGGATAAAGAAAATCGACAGCAAAGAGTGTGAGAATTTTTTTCACATCTACCCCTTTCACATGAGAAATATATCTAGCACAAGGTTTGTGAAGAATAAGAAATAGGAGAGTCTTAGTAAATACATGAGTGAGGATCTCATGGAGAAGTATGTCAAGGCTAAGGAAATTTTTAATATTTTGCAATAAGATATGCGAGTGAATCTTAGGAACCATTCATATTTTTTTCAAATTTTCTTCTTAACTTCTAAGAAATATGCAATATGGTCTTTATGTCATTCTTGAGGTTGATAGAGTATTATAATTAAGATATTGTCTAAATTTTCTTTCTTTATAATCAAGAAAAAATGGCACTAAAAAGCTTAGATCATAAATATTGGTGGTCCTAACTATGCCAAAGCAGGGGCCAAGAGGACAAAATTTGAAGCAAAGGAAGTTGACGTGACCAATTCCACTTGTAAGGGCCCCAATTAAAAATAATTAACGGTTTTGAAATTACTCTTTGTTGTCAAAGTGGTATTTGATCAGGCCCCTGAGGCTAAGAACTAGAGTAGGTCTAGCTAAGAGATCAATTACATGTGAATTGACTCTAGTTATTATGGCTATAGGAATGACAAGGATAATATCTTCGATAAAATTGAGTGGTCCATGAAGGATGAGATGCATTCCATAACATTGAGATAGTGTAAAAGGATTGAGTCTCTGAGTTAAATTATGCATAGAGACACCAAAGAGTGACCTCTAGTTTTTCTTATACATTAAAGAAAAATATTTGCAAAATTTAACTACGAAAGTTTTCATTTGTATTTTGTCAATTAAATTGTTTTTTTTTTTTTTTTCACTCATGTAAAAAAAAATTTACATGTTGATTTTCTACTATTGCTCCTACTTTGTTGTTTGTTGTAATCGTTTATGGTTCACATACAGCTATGATTAAGAATATATATATATGGAGAGAGAGAGCAAATTTAAATTATAAAGCACATATATATAACCATTTTATATTTATCAAAAACTGAAATTAATTTATGTTTGCAAAAAAATGTAGTAAAGTAACGGGTGTGTCTTTAATAAAAGATATGTAGTGTGGAAGGTGTTCTTTATCACAAATCAAGAACCATAGATGGTGATTTATGTTATCTTACATGGCGGTGCTACATTATTCATTAAACAAACTCTTATGCTTGGTTAAGATGCATTGATAAGTTCAATGATTCATGTTCACATTTTTCACAATGCTCCATGTTGTATAGCACAACCGTTATATATTAATAATCAAACACACTAATATGTTAATTATTATATGTGTAGTATGCTTAAGTTTTTAGAACGCACGAGTGAGATTTTTTCAAAGAAGTAGACTCTTCTAAGATAGAGGCATCGATAATGCACAACCCCATCTTGGTGCGGGGTGCTTAGTGTTTAGCGATGCTTTTTGTAATTGTAATTGCATTATGCGAAGTGATTCTTTTAATTCATGGGACACATCGCAGGTGGTTTTTCTTGTAAATTCACATAATGCACCCCTTTCGAGGGCAATTAGAATGCACAAAGTGCACTATGTAGATGTTTTTGGGTGAATGAAAAACATGTCAAATTTAAGTTTAATTTTAAATTTTAATCCCATGAAAATTAAAATAAGTATGTAACAAACAATTTTCATGGTCTCTTCTCACAAAGGAGTCATTTTTGACTTATAGAAGAAAGATAGATTTTTTTTTATTTAAAAAAAAAAAAATAGAAAATCTAGAGGCCCAATGAGCAAGCAACACTGTATAGCACTAGAAATGGGGCAGCCATAAAAGGAAGGTAAGCATCGGTGCTTATGTCAGAGGCTGGAAGAAAATAAATAAATGTGATAACGAAAGTCCATTTGGTAGTTTATTCTACCCTTTTGCGGTGTGCCTGACAATAAGACGCACTAGCTTGATCTTTGTATGTGACCACATAGATACACTTTTTTATTTTACCCTAAATCGGTGCACCGCATGTACAGATGCATTAGTGCGTTCAGGTATTAGTAATTCATTGTATGGATTGGTGTGTATATATAATAAAACGCGAGGAGATAGCATTATGGCTGTATAAGCGCACAATGGAAGGTTTATGGATTTTTTAATTAATTTTTTTTTTTTATTTAATAACCAATTGCTCTAACCTGATCTAGTGTGTTCTTTATACATGCATAAGTATTTTTAGGTTATCGTGAAGCACCATGATACATTTATTTTTTATAAAATAAAAAGTTATTTTTTATCATATTATATTAATAGTGGTTATAAATGCACTTTATTTGTTAAGAATTAAAGCTTTATATTTGTAAGAGAATTGGTACACTTTGATGATTGAGGCACACCAACTCGCCACTTCCCTTCGCTAAAAATATTGGTAAAGAGATAAAGGATAAATTTTTCGTAAAAATCTTCACTACAAGTGTTTTTTTTTATAGTGAATCTTTAACACGTTAATCTTCCTACTAGTCTAATTTTCCAATAGATATTTAAGCTCTTTAAGGTAACTAAGGATCTTATATTTATCTATAAGGAAATATATTATGTCTTTCTATAATAACCATGAATCAATAACTTTAAGTGGACTCACTACATCATAATGAATTAATTCTAACAACACAAAATATTTTTGAGATCTATAATAAAATTAAATAGGGTTATGTTTTCTACTTATGTTGTGCTGGAAAAAAAGCATTTCAAGAGAACAATTATTGAGTCCCTCAACAAAGTTCTTATTGTTTAGGGCTTGTAGGCCCTTCTTAGCTATATGGATCAATATTTTGTGCCACATCATTGTATTATTTGTAGGTAACTTGATTTTTGAAGTAAGTTCTTGTTTGCGAATTTTTTATTGTGAAGGTCTATACCCTATAAAATTCTTTATTGGAAAAATTGAATAATTATTACACTCAATAGTGAATACATCATGCAGAACAAAATTCCCACACAAACACTCTTAGATATTAACTTGTCTTTTCAAACCATCTTACACACTTTCTCAGAAAGAAAAACCCACATACTTGTATATTTAAGTGTGCTTATTGATATTAGGTTTCATGTCAAACCTAGAATGTGAAAAAATCCACTAATCCCCTTTAATTTACCATTAGGTAATATAATCAAGAATCTACCATGGCCAACTATGTTAAGAAGAGGTTCATAACCAAGGTATACCATTGAACCATTATATTTCTCATACATTTAAAACTAATGCCGTTGGGAAGTCATGTGGAAGGAATATCCAAAGTCTATCATACATGCACTTTAACTTGCATAGGTTTCCAAGGTTGCAACAAAGACATCTTCACCATCCTCTTGAAAAATATTTTTAGAATCATCATCAAGATCATTATTTTCCTTCTTCTTCTTCTTCTATTCCTTGCAATCCCTTCTAAAATACCCAACCTTGCCATTAGTCCAAGATTTTTCCTTGAAATTTCTTGGAGACTTATGTCTCCCATGGGATTTCAATCGACCATTTTATCTCTTCTTACCTTTTACTTCAATAATTCAAAAAAAAATACGGCCTCATTCGTGGATTCAAAAGTTCTATATATCACCTCCTACAATACTAAAAATCAAATAGGTTACAACAATATTAAAAGAATTCAGGTTTTAAACTACAAAATCACTATTACTCATTCTTAAGGAAAACAACATTTTCCATAGAAAAGGTTTATTAGTCGAGGATTTAGTTTGATAAAAATATCCTAACTTCCACTAGATAGTTTTTTCATGTTTTTCTTTGGAAACATTCAATAACACTGAATCTACCAAATATAGCCTAATAAGGCTTCTCTCCTTCTCATCCAACACCAACCAATCTTCATCACTCATACTAGTGATGCAACCCATAGATCTCAATCTATGAGAATATTCTCCATATTGAGCTTCCACAACTAAAATATAGTTCCATTAAAATTCTCCATTTCTAATTTGGATGTGCTCATCATTTCCCTATAACAAGAATTCATTCGCACAAGATATCACTCAAAAAAATATTATATAGAAAATCCTTGTCCCTAATACCTTGGATTGAGGTGATCGACCTCGCATACCAAATGAAAGGAACAAGAGGTGCATAATACACTTCCTACTCTAATCCATGAGAGAATGTGCATAAACTACCAAAGAAGAATAATAGAAAACTAAATAAACAACAAATCATTAATAACAAGATGCCTTGTGTAAAACCCTTCCTGAATAAAAACCAATGCTAAAGAACACTTATGGTATTATTCAACAACTAAATGGTTATACTAGAGTTTATGTGCTATCAAAAAGAGTGTTTCATAGTAGCATAACACAAGAATTTTGGTAGAATAATAATGAGATAAAAATCACACACTATTTTCTTCCATCCCTACAAGTATATAATAAGCATAATTAATTCATAAAGTATTTATGGTTTTCCATTTTTGCATGTTGCACACCACCAACCAGTTAATCTTTGCGAGATCTTCGCATTTAGTCGCTCCCACTACTTTCAATTTATTCACTACTACTCCAATGGAACATTTACTCTCTCCATTGTGTATGATGCACATATCCCAACACATAAATCACCTCAAACTACAAAAACATAACAACATGCATATAGAGTAAATGAAAAACCCAAGTCATACCTCTCGTTGATAGTGCAACTGCAGTGGGATTTAACAAGTGCAACTGCAGCGGCATGAAGTCCCTTGTTGAACATTTTTTATTTCATAGAGCATATATTTGAATTCAAACATAAATTTGAATTACAACATTGCATGACATCATCTTGAAGATGTTTATACCAACCCTCAACCAGTTATTATTTATTGTATAAAATAAAATAACTAATAGAGTTAAAAATAAATCCATGAAATAAAAAATGTGTTTATATAGATCTAATATTAATAGTTACTTCGTAAATAAATAAAGTTTTATGCTAAATTATTTATAAAATATATAATAATTATGTAAAAGGAAGATAAAATTATTGTATTGTAAGTGGCAACAACTTGAAAGTTCATGAGCATGCAATTTTTTCTTATGCCACCTAAGATCATCATAGATAATTAATAAACTTTACAATCACAAAGGTTAATATATTATTATACACTTATCTTTTGCACTTAAATACAAATATAAGTTCAAGTAATCATCCCCAATTTTTTAACTCATTAACAAGATTAGAGAATGCTATCTAGATAAATTTGATAATGTAAGCTTATACATAACCATATGAATATTGACCATACAATTATATCCTCTTATTCTAAAATGGGATGGTATTTGACTCATTTACCATTATTTTGGTTTTATACAATATTCATTTCACTTTAGTTGTGTTCTATTTTATTAATATTCATGGTGACTTATTCTATTTTGTGTAGATTTTTTCATTATTATTTTTTTTCTTTTGAAAATATATATATATGTTCATGGTTATAATTGAATTTACAAATAGTTGGGACCAAACCTTTAATGTATATGGTTAATAATTGAATTTACAAATAGTTGGGACCAAACCTTTAATGTATATGGTTATCATCTTCAAGGATTTGCAATAAAAGAATATAATTACCATGAGCATAAATTTACAATGAAAATAGTTGCAATGTAATTAGTGTTTTAAAAAGGGCCAAACATAACTCATATGAATTTTTTTTAAATAATCCACTACTCATGGTATGCCAGTATATGTCATTGGATTCGTTAAGATCTCATTTTACATTAACTTTGCATGGATCCAAATCTAATTTGCATTAGGGTGCATAGCATCTAACTCCACCTACTTCATGGTACTCTAGATTGAATTCATGGTACTAGAGATTAAATGAAGGGTCCACATTGTTTAATTGTTACAGAAATCACAACTAGTGGGAGAGAGAAGGAAATGATGAAACTTTGTTCATGGATAGTTCATGAGGAAGTACACTGATGGGAGAGAGAAGGAAATGATGGAACTTCGTTCATGGATAGTCTAAGAGGAAGTGATACACGCAATCATTTATAGGTCTACCATTTATTGGTCTACAAAGAAGTGGTATCCACAATCATCTATGCCACTTATAGAGAGTTATAAATACACTTTGGTTGGGTTATATAGGAAACTCCTAAAATATAATAGGAGACAAGAAAAGTGGAGATGGAAAAAAGAGGATGGACCAGAAAGGAGACATCAAACCACAAGAGATAACAAAAAATGTGTAGTGGAATGACGATAAATGTAAATTCTATTATAAATTTTGTTAGAAGATATTAAAGTTTGTTACAAAATCATTAAAAAAATATTATGAAAAAATAATTACACTTCACATCTATTTATTCCACTTATATAAATTTAATGACATCTATAAATCATTAAAAAAATATTATGAAAAAATAATTACACTTCACATGTATTTATTCCACTTATATAAATTTAATGACATCAATGAATAGATGCAGTAGTTATCTAAGATTAAAACTTCAAACTTAGATTATCTATATTTGAAAAAAATTAAATTATGATTATTAAAAGGAATAATTAAAACATATCAAAAATTCAATTTTATCTCGTTTAAAATATCTGAAAATTTAATTTTCAAAATCTTTTAATTATTATATTTAATTGTTTTAAATTTTTTTATAAAAGCATACCGTCGATCTTAAATAATTGCAAATGTTCCCTTCAATACAATTAAATAATTGGAAATGCTCACTTCAATACAATAAAGTGTACACTTCTACTTTTAGGAAAACACCTAATAAGTACCAATAGATATAATAATTAAGAAGAATAATTAAAAATTATGAGAAATTTAATTGTATCAAAATTTATTTTAATTATTATAATTAATTAATTCAAAATTTTATTTTTAGGTGGATGTATGTCTATTGAGAATCTCCAGAATTGACAAGCTTTTAATCACATTTTTAGCATACAAGATTTAATATGTTTCTAGTATTCTTAGTAGTCATTATTAAGATTAGCTTAATACTGATAGATCTAATTATCAATGGCTATAATTTTCAGCAAAAGCTGGATCGCATTATTTACTTTGCATGCGGTTTTTACAGTGAATAGGGTTTTTTACCACTTAGGATTCCATGAGGCATTTCCGTTACAATACCGTTGCAATTTCTGATTATTTACATTGTGGGGCTTTTAACTAAGTGCGGAATTTCTTACTGCGTCCGTTGAATTTGTTACAACTTTCATTTTTTTTTTTTACTAACGATCGGGTTATTGGTTTTTTACATTCCAAATCGTTGGAACGTTCCTGATTCCACTTTGCATTCGCGCATAATGACAACAACGTTTCCGATTCCATTTTGCATTTGCACTCGAGCTGAAAACCACTACGGATTTATAACCCTCTAAACCCTCGTCATCTTTGAGCAATCCTCGAATTATGTATCTGTGGATTTACAGATTCTCCCTAGAGAAAGCAGAACAACTCTTGCGAGGAAAATTGTTGTTATATGGGCTACAATTTTAGAGTTGGAAGATAGACACTTTGAAATGCAAGATTATAGTCCCGCTGAACAGGTAGTCTCTCTAAATCAAGCGATCTCCCCTTTTGATCTTATTTTCTATTGTCACTTGTCACGACTCTTTAAGTAGAAAGATTTCTCCTGCTTTTCATTTCTATGTTGATTTTAAATGAATTAGTGTTTCCTTCTCTTATATGCATGAAACCCTGAATCAATGCTGTTGGAATAGAGTGAACGAATATTTACAATAATGTTCATAATAATCTATTCAGATTTGGTGTAAGCCCATGTGATATATGGGAATACTGTATTATGTTTATTGAATTCAGACTTCTATAGCAGTTGAGTAGTCTTAGAATTTCCAGGCATATAATATATTTGAGCTCGTGTTATATTTAAACAATTATTTAATTTCTGGAACCATCACATATTGCTCTTGGTTGTTGGGAATTCTACAAACCACCTTCTAGAAATTAAGAAAAGTGCAAAGTTTTATGAAAAATAAATCTACAAATTTACATACTTGAAAAGTTCAGGTGGCCATATATGAAAGACACCTTAATTTTTCTAAAAAAAAAATATGACCATAATACTTGAAGAAAATCAATTTGATATTTATTTACTTGTTTCATCGGTGGCCAAGTGTTCCATCAATTTTCATTACTCATCTATGGTATTGTTGACATCTGAAATATCATGGAAAAGGAACGATTTCTCATAACTGAAATACCATGGGGAAGGAACGCTTTTTTATAGCATTAAACAACGTCAACTTATTGAAATCTCTGTTGCGTCTAAATCCGTTTATTTATAACACAAAACGGAACTATGGCTATAAATTTCATAATCTGTTACCCAACAGAATAAAGCTTTTTAATTACCCGTCGGGAGTCGTCCATTCTTTATCGCCTGGCTGTTTCATTGCTGTCAGAAGCGCCGTCATTCTTCTTGGTTGCGGATCCTTCTTCGTCAATTATTCTTCTTGATTTCGGATCCTTATACACGAAGCAGAGATGTCGGGAGATAATGGAGGATACAAGTGGAAGTGAAAGTGACAAGACAATGCAGGGAGTGAGGGAGTGACAGTGATTTGACAATAGAGGATTCAAGTGAGCCGGAGATGATTGATTTTGAATATGCGGAGATAAAGCAAAAGCTGCTGGAATAGGGAGTTATAGGGCGCGTTCTCAACGATTTCATGCCATGCATGAAGTCGCAGGTAGTATACCCCGATAAACTAATTACTATGGGTGATCAACTAACCGTACCAAAGATTTATGGCTTTGGCAATTTTTCCGTTCCCGAGTTTTTGAAAGCTCATTGCAATGGCAGATACTTAATAGTAAGTAGGTTAAGTCATATTTCGTCGTTATATTAGACAATATTTATATATACTTTGTCAAATTGAAGGTCGTATTATTACTTTTTTCATAAATTCACATAGATCCTGACGCTCCGGGCGGCGAGTATTTGCACGCGTATGTGATAATCCTCCTCAACTCAGATCAAATTTCTGAATAACATAGCACCCGATTCCATTCAATATAATCACAGCTGCTATAATGACGTTGTGCAGGTCATTTATGACATAGGTATCCTGGTTGTCTTGGCTGTCCTTTTTTATTTGACCTAGAAATTGATCGAATGAATTTTAGGTAATGTTAACAGTAATTATCAATATCTGATCGGTTTATTTGTGCTGCAATATTAGAGGCTCCCCTGCAGAGCCTGATTGCCCAGACCTTGATTGGCCATGAACCTACAAGAACGACTAGCCGCATGATAATTTTCACATTTTTCACGGCCTCACACTTGGAAATAATGGAGAAAGCGCTAGTTGCTAGTTAGAAGAATCAGTTCTTAGTTAAGAGTCAGTTGTCTAGTTGTCTTTAGGTTTGCATGTAAACCGACTCGGT
>CBVK0103037881.1:0-12648 GCA_900067695.1 Picea abies | reverse complement strand
TACTTGGTTTGAGAAATAAAGATTCCTTGGTTGCTTTGACGTATCTGAAGTACCAAAAATAAGGATAGTTCTCCAAGTAACGACATTTCAAATTCATTCTGCATATCTTTTGCAAATTTCTGGCTTAACCTGTCATCATCACTACCAAAAATAATATCATCAACATAAAATTAAATTAATAAAATATTACCTTCACTTACCTTGATGTAGAGGTTTCTATCTGCACTTTCTTTTCTAAACCCTACCTGATGTAGATACTTATCTAGTCTAGAGTACCATTCTCTAGAAGCCTATTTTAGACTATACAAGGCCTTATTTAATTTACACACATAATCTGTGTTCTTTGACAACTGAAATCCTTCTAGTTGTTCAATGTAGACTTCTTCTTCAAGTTCCCCATTCAGAAAATTTGATTTTATGTCCATTTGATATACTTTAACATTTTTGGAGCATGCATACGCTAAAAGCAACTGGATTTCTTCCATTTTGGAAACTGGGGAAAATGTCTCTTCAAAGTCGATTCCTTCAATCTGTGCATATCCTTTACATACCAATCTAGCTTTGTTCCTTGTAACTTGTCCATATTCATTTAATTTATTCCTAAAAACCGATTTTGTGCCGATCACATTTGTTATCACTGAAATTTCGTCTGCAAACGATTACAGGAATCCAACATCTTCAAACAGCTATGAGTCTACCCATGGACCAAAATGACCAAAAAAGCATTTCCAAAAGGTCCAAAACTATACAACGAGTTATAAAATCAATATGTGCTATGACGACATAGGGCGCACGCGCACATGCGCCATCCAGAAACGTAGGAAAAGTGCACATGTGCACGATGCACTACTGTGGTCGCTAAAAGCCGTGCACACCAGAGAACGACACATTCATGATGTTGGTCAGCCTCCCACCCATTTTTGGTTCATCTTCCAAGTCGAATTGACACCCAAATCTCGGCTGGATCTGGCTGGGTGGCTGGTCAAAGACCTAAAGGTGCCCTAAACAACCCCTTTTCACACTAAAAGCTGGTTGCATAATACCTTAAAGTGGTGCTATAAAACAAGGCCATGGGTGCACTACATTTTCAAGGAATTCATTTGCAAGGTTATGCTGCTACTATTCTCTTAGGGAATCCTCTTTTCTCATCAAGAGCATACTAGAACCATTCCATTTGGGTAATCCACATCACCTTTTGAGTGGTTTAGCTTGGGATTCTTTCAACATTTCTTTCAAGTTTCAAAGTTGTAAGAAGAGCTCAATTGTGGGGGTCCAAGAGCCCTCCCTTGGAGGAAGAAGGGACCCAAAGTCCTCTTTCTTCTTAGTGTTTTCTTTTCACTAATACAATCCTTTCCATTGGTGATATGAGTCTTGTTTGTTTCTTGTTCTTATGTCTTTATGCCTAATAGTTTAGTTGTTCTTTCCTTTCTTAGTTTAATTCTTAGCTTAGTCTTTTATGTTTATTTTTCTAACCCTTTCCTTCACTGCTGTCTTGCTTAGCTAACCCAACTAAAATTGTAAGCACCTCTATTTTTCTCATTTAGGTGACAAAAGAGGTGCAACAGATTGGTGACTCCACTGGGGAAAGGTATCATTTTCCTACCCTATTTGGGTTATTCTATCTCTTCTTTCGGTTTATTTAATCTGTAGGTACCGTAACTGGCCCAAGACGACCTGCAAAACATCTAATTCAAAGCTGAGTTGAGAGAATTCCATCCAAAATTTTCTTCACGACCATGTGACAGGTGTGTGTGGGTTTATTAGCCCACAGTCATGCATCGTGCACATGTGTGCCAAAATCACTATGTTATTCAACGCCTTCCATGCACCTATGCCCAAAATTATTTTTCGGTTCATGCATTGGTGCTCAATGGGCCTCTGTCTACTCTGAGACCCGCACACCTATGCAAAAAAATACACATTGTAAGTATTTTCATGATTTGTGGAAGGCCCCTAGCTTTCTTAAAAATGATTACATGCATGTTGTAATCTGCACCACACTTAGTTCCCTCTCCATATAAAGGGATTAGTCAAAACACATAGGCACTTAGGGGGTTTAAAATCATTATATCCTCTTTTGTTTTCATTTTACCCCATGGATGACTTGCTTTGACTAACAATATAAGTTGGAATCATTTGTAATCACATAAAACTTACATTGGGACCAGAAATTGGATATCAATCATTGAGTATGCTCTTCTCTCGCGCTTCAAAGCAATCTTGAGAATCAGAAAAAGGTTGTAGGACAATTTCATCTCCCTTAAAAAGACTAAACCTTTAAGAGATGAAAACAACCCCCTCGGGACTCCTCTTAGTTTATTTTTCAAACACATCTCAAGATTGTAATGGGCCCATACATGCCCACATGCTACAAATATAGGATAGTGTTGAAATTTACTTTCTTAGATTAAAATCACTAGGGAAGTTTAAAGGTTTTGTAATGGGCCCATACATGCCCACATGATCACAATCTAAGATAGTTTCAAAGATTTCTTAAATTAAATCACATTAGGGAGTTAAAGGAATAGTAAAGGACCCACATGTCCACATGCTAGATTCCTAGGGACTTTTTGAATTCCACAAGGTTGTACCAAAGAGATTTAGTTAAATAGGTAATCAAAGACTTGTAAGGACCAAGTGAAGTCCACATGCAGCAAGGTGACACCTAATTTATTAAAAAATTGGCACACTTTCACTCATTCACACACAAAAGTCACTTCTCACTCACATAGTTTTCATCTCGAAACACGGAGGTTGAAGTAAGTTTCCTCCAAAGGGATTTTGAAACACCCCACCCTTTTCTTGATGGAACTATCCATTCCCACTTAAGTTCAACAAGATTGGCTCACACCCCTAATCTCTCAAACAACCACATCTAAATTTTTTCTAAAAACTCACTAAGTTTTCCTCTACAGGAGGTGACAAAAGAAATCTTTTATTCTAGGTAGGATTTCGAGGATAGGCATCCAAATAACTCCCTGTTATCTAGTTCTCACATTTTCAAAGCAATAGAATTTGTCAAATAGGGAACTTTAAATCCTCCAAGTCAAGTGTTCCTAACACCATAAGGCAGGGAGATACCCATGAAGGGTTGAAGGCCGAGGTCTGGTTGTTTTGTGCATCCCCCCTTGAGGTACCCACCTCTTGGACAGGATCTAGCCTTTGACCCATTTCTTAGGCCGAAAATCTAAATGCCACACTTTGACTGAAGTACCTAGTGACCAAATTTTAGGACATCTACCTAGGTGGCAATTGTGGGATGCAATTGCACCTTGATCGGATTTTGTGTGGCTATTGGGAAATATCGTGAGTTCTTTCGAGATATTCCTCCTCTACCCCTCATTATAACTGATTGCTTCATCCTTCACTAGTTCCTCTTCTGGTGGCTTCATACCCCACTGTTGAGTGCTATTGGAAGGTCCAATGCTATTTTTAGAGGAAGGATGTTACATCTTTTAGGACATGAGCATTTGTTTTCTTTGTTCCCCCACACAGACAAAATCCACTTATCCACATATATGCTTCTTTATCAAAACACTTTATGTATGATGCACTTTTGATTACATTTGATTTAGACATATATGATGTAAAGTTCAAGAATTGCAACAAAGGCTCTTGTTTATTTATTACTCTCACCACCATTTGCACACATCCACTCAACTAGTCGGACATCATAGGGAACCCATAGAACCTCCATCGTTCCAAACGCTTGCTAAACCTCCCTCCTATTCTAGGGGGAGTTCCTAGTCTTTCCAACTCATCGATTCCACCTTCTCACACTCCGGTGAGTGCCACTATCTTAGGATCAACTTTGCTTGGTTCCACCTTACTTGGTTCCAATTCCCAAGGTCCACCATCCACTCGCTCTCCTTTAAATGAAAGCAGGGGGCTAACTTCCTCTCTAGGGGGAAGTACAAACCCACCTAGTCCCCCCCAAGGGTCAGGTTCACAAACCACTCACACCATGGGTGGAATTAATCCTCCACCACCACTCCAGATGCCATACTTGGCCTCTCTCAACATACCAGATCTAAGAAAACTCACAAATGATCCTATATTGCATGACCCCACATGGCCTGCAATGTCTACCAAACTACCTTTAGATATTCCCAAGTTTGAAGGAAAGGCAGGAGATGACCCTGTCAACCATGTCATGACTTTCCACTTATGGTGCTCTTCCAACAACATTATATATGATTCTATCCAACTACGATTATTTCAACGCATACTCACTGGCCCATCAACCAAATGGTACGTAGATGAAAAATCGGGGTCCCATGCAACTTTCGAATCCTTGGCCAAAGAATTTTTGACCTTCTTCCAATTACCAATCCACCATGACAATTGTCTTGAACTACTCTCTACTTTTAAACAAACCTCAGCCACACATATCGTTGATCACATTCACGAGTGGCGTTGACGACATAGTTTGTGCAAAGAAGAAACCACCAAACAACAATGTCTTGATTGGTTTCTCAGATCACTTGTCTCTCTCCTCGGTAAAGATGTAGCTTCCACCTTCCCTCAATCAGAATAAGAGGCCATTAGTAAGTCTCAAAAATATGACCTCATCTATTCACAATCAGGGTACTTGTACACAGTACTTCCCAATTTCCCAAAACCCATGCCATTTGGCCAAGATAAACCCGAGATGCCTCACTCAACAAACATATTGATTGGTAACACCACGTACCATGCACCGCAACCCCAACAACCAGCAATGTATGGCACACCTCCATATCCACTGGCATATGGAGGAACCCCTTATTATCCTCCACCCCCTTATCAACAACCATACCCTGTTTCCCTTCCTCCACCCATCAGTGGGCCACCACCGACAGCCACAATGCACCCACCTATCCAAACACGTTCTAATACTCCCTCTACCTTAGCTTATACTCTAAGTACTAGAGAAAGCGCCATGCCTTCCTATTTAACTTACGGATCATTACCACAAAATAATCCATACTTTCCATTTCCTGGCCTTCCACAACCCATAGCTCCACAACAAGGACACCCTCATGCTAGGGTTAATTTTGTTCAACCCTCTCCCATTCAGCAATATAAAAAATTTGAACAGATTAATATGGAAAATCCAACGCATTAGTCGAATAATGCCAAAAAGAAAGGAAAAAACTGGAACAATAACAACCCAGGCCAAGGCGGAAATCACCTCCAATAGAACCAACCTACTGGGGGCAACCAAAACCAAGGGACGCAGAACCCCCAAGGGGGCAACAACAACAAGCGTCAAGGGAAAAGTAACAATAACCTTCAAACCAACTTTCCCTATTCCCTTTGCGGCGAGTTCGGTCATTATACTCATCATTGCCCCCAAATCATTGATTTTAAACTGTTGAAAGACTCAGTAAATGGACCACATCCTCTAGCACCACCTGCCCCTCAGTAGGACCCACAACAATACGTACAACAACCACCCCCAGTCGTGCTGCAGAATCCCATTCCACACCAAGGAGTGATGAACACCCAACAGGACATGCAGCCTACCCCACCACAGTTGGGACAATATCTCAACCCGAGCAATCCTGCAGATCGTACCAACCTCCTAACTAGTGAGAAAGAAGTCCTTCTACAGACATGTAGTCATCAATACCGTGCACCTTCTAAGTCTCCCCCCATTCCCCCAGAAACAATCCCAGCACCAACAGGACCCTCGTTGATTATTCTTCACCCTAACACAGAAACACCTCTTTGCATCCCTCGCATCCCATTGCACAGAAATGTCCACAACCCGCAGGCTAGGGTGGCTCATAATTATAGTTTAGTCGATGAATTAGCCCAGTCCCTAGCTAAAATGTCAGTCTTAGAAGTACTTCAAACTTTTCCCACTCAGTGGAAATCATTCCTTTCCACCTTGGGGGCAGTCAAACCTGTAGATACTCAACTCATCACATTTGATCTCGACAATGGAGAGCCTTGCCTCCCTGCTCTCATTGCTTTTCAAATCCTAGTGAAAATTTGGAACATTACAGTTCATCGATGCATCATTGATGAAGGTGCATCCACATGCATCATGTCCAAGTTGGTATGGTAGAAACTTGGTTCCCCCGAACTCATACCATCTGTCATTATCTTAAGGACTTATGACAGACGACCATCTTCTCCCGAAGGGCTCTTCCAAAATGTCCCTGTCGAACTCAAGGGCAAGACCACTCTCATCGACATTGAAGTTATCGAGGCCCCACTCAATTACAATATCTTGTTCGGTCGTAGCTACATGTACGCTATGAAGGTAGTGGCCTCTTTCATCTTTCAAACCATGATGTTCCCCCACAACATGAAAATCATTACCATTGATCAAGTTTCACATTATGAGCCTAACCCTTCTGCCAATATCGATAACATTCTCCCTTTTTTCCATAATAATCATGAGGCATACCCACTCATCAAAATGGGGCCCCGAATTTTCAAAGACCCATCCTTGTTAGGAACTTACCATGGTGCACCACCGCTCCTTCACCCTTCCAATCAGGTATGTGTCATCTCATCCAAAAGAACTGACATTGAGGATACCCTTCCTCCCAGTGAGGCTTCTCTCATATCTGATGTCCCACTAGTCACAGAGCCCCTCCCTCACGAGCCTCATGTGAACTCGTTGATTCTACTAGTTCACGATTTCACCTCACCCCAAGGCCCTATTCTAGTTTGGGAGACAGTTCCCCAAGAAATTACTCAAATCCCTTTCTTTTACCCTCCACCAGGCGTAGAATATTTCCAAGTAGTCGCAACACTTCCCCTCCCTAATATGGTGCTGGAAATCCCAGTTTGGTATTTACATCCACCAGAGATGGTTCCTCAACCATCCCTCCCTCTCCAAACAGAAGGAATCCCAATGCTGATTCCCATTCTCACTCCCACCATACCCCTTACACTCCCACTCACTAACCTCCCTACCACAGCTAGGGGCAGGAGAAAGAAGAAGGATCCCACAGCTACACTTCCCCCACATGTCCAACCCCCTTGCGCACTATGCGAGAAGGATGGAAACCCCACCAACAAATGCCCATCTCTCCCCGAGTTACGTAATCTCATCCAACTCCCTCGAGCACCATCACCGCTCATTGCTTCCTCCAGTATTGCCACTATCTCACAGAACACAAGTAATAAAGGACTGTGAACCAAATTTTCATGTGCCATCTATTCAGAATATGGCCATTACACACACCATTTTCCAGCGTTACCTCAATTTCGACAGACATTAACAGCTGTATGCCAGAGATTTCAGCAAACACTCACCCCAACCTCTGTCATTGATATCCATTATGTCACAACCTCCTTCAAAAAATGTATGATATGCCCTTGCTCTCTCTGTGAATCCCTAGATCATTTCACATATCAATGTCCTATGATCATTGAATACAGGCAACCCCAAGTGACCCTGATTCAAACTCCTGCACCCCCTATAGAATCAATGATTAACCTTACCCCATCACTAGAGATTCTTCATATTATTTCTCTTGAACCAGAAGCAATCCCTATTCCTCCATGGTTCCTGGATGACTTATACGAGGATTTACCCCCAAATCCCCCCAATTCTCCTATTCATTTCCCCACGAAAATTTTATGCCCAACTACCATTTATAACCCCTAGTATCTCGATATTTGGCTTATGACGAGCTAACCATCGCAATCTCATTGTGTCACCCCTCCTTCTTCTTCACCACCAGAAGATAACCATACAGTGACAGTCACTGATATCACTCTTTTAGATCTCTTGTATTCCTGACACTTCCACTGTGATGAGGACATACTCAAGGAATTAACCATCCCCGACTACCCATGGGATGTGTTACACCACAGAGCGCTCTTCGTTTCATAGGAAGCCTTCACACCTCCTAACCAACACCCCATATACGCAGTCAAAACCAAGGTTTTTATCCCATCAGAGCATATCGTCTGGTTTAACAACCCCATCCCTGCCCCAGATGCTTTTGAAGAAGGAAATATGGCCAACATTTCCCCCACCATCAAAATCGATATTTCCATAAAAAATGGAGTCGTCAAGGAAATCACCATTGGCGTCGCATGCACTCCTTAAGAAATCACCGCCTATAAATCCCTCTTCCAAGAATACCGAGATATTTTTGCCTGGTCATACACCAAGATGCCTGGCCTTGATCCCTGTATTGTCGAACATCACATAGACACCTAGCCTGATATCACACTGTTTCACCAAAAACAACGACCGCTACGAGTGTTGTAGCTACAGTTTAGCACCTTCGGGAATCAATCCCCAACAATTATCTCGCTCAGAGAACTGCTCACAGGCCTGACAACCCGCTTCTTCAATCCCTCTCCAAGCTAACCAGGTACACCAACTAAAAGGTTATGGGAACAGGTTCCAGAATGGTGAAAATGTTGTCTCTAGGATAACAAAATGCCTGAGTGAAAATGGTCATGGAATCATTGACTAGATAACCGAGTGTGTACAAGAATCACTGTGAACTCTTCATGAAAAGTGATGGTCCCCATGATGGTCGGGCTCCCTCCCATGATATGAATGCATGTCCCCAACCTTACACTTGTCATATCGAAAGTTGCTTTGGTCCACTTGTCTCCAACATTAGAACTTAGGATAAAATAATTATCCATACTTTACGTTTTAGGAATATTAATATAATATTCCCTTGAATTTTGGCCCTCCCTTTCCCTAACTGGTGAAGTTCAGTCCCCCATCTCTTTTATTGTGGTTGGTCTGCGCACAACGATGTATTTTATATTAATCATGAGTCATGTACAAAGTAGGTGCATTGGCCCTTGACATCTAGGCATTCTGGCCTAATACCAAAACATAAGCATCCCAACTTATAATAACCGGCTCACCAGCCTATAACACATATCATATACATGAGGCTCATTGTCCTCCGTACTGTGCGTGGTATCTTGCAATGTGCATATTACATCTTTTTACTGTGTAGTTCATGCCCACATTATGCCACATGCTGTGCATTACCAAATGAGGTCAAAACAATTCACCAACTTAAGTATATTTATATTACATTTACAATTTAGTTAGGTCAATGGATATTACAATCCCCTCCCCTTATTTATGCGCTGTCCTCAGTGCATCATACACCCATATATATCAGAGTTTTAAAAAATATTCAAAAATATGTGGGTATTCTGTCCGCATTGCATCTTCATGCTCCCAAGTAGCATCCTTAGGACCGTACCAGGTCCATTGAACCTTTACAAGCCCTATGGATCGATTCTGGAGATGCTTGACTTTCTGGTCCAAAATGCACACCGAATGCACTTGAAAAGCACCTTCTTGCTCCACCTGAATCACATTCCAATCAATAACATGATTAGCATCGGGTATATATTTCTTTAGTAATGATACATGGAAGACATTATGAATAGACATAGATGTAGGTAATGCAATCATATAATAAACTGGACCAATCCTCTCCAAGATTTCAAAAGACCCACAAAAGCTAGCTATCAACTTGGCACAGCTTCCCAACTTCAGTGAACTCCTGTTAGCTTTCACTTTAAAGAAAACATGATCACCCACTTTGAATTCTCTGTGGGTTCTGTTCTTATCAGCATAACTTTTCTATTTGTCTTGGGTAGCTTTTAAATTTTGCTTAATTTTTGTCATCTGGTCCTCCATATCCCTAAGAAACTCTGGCCCAACTAGTGTCCTATCGACTGGATTATCCCAACTCACTGAAGTATTGCACTTTCTTCTGTAAAGTGCTTCAAATGGGCTCATATTCAATGATGCCTGATACCCATTGTTTGTGAATTCTACCAAGTGTAGGTAGTCTTTCCATTTTGATGGTTTATCCATCATATACATTCTCAACATATCTTCTATCACTCTATTCACCCTCTCTGTCTGTCCATCAGACTCAGTATGGTAAGATGTACTAAAGTTCATATTCATTCCGAATCCTTTGAACAATTCTTTCCAGAAATTCGAGGTGAATTTTGGGTCTGTACTGGACACAATTATTTTAGGAATCTCGTACAATCGTGCCACTTCCTTCATGAAAATATCAACAACTTCTATTGCTTTGTACATAGTTTTCAGTTGAATAAAATGGGCAGCTTTTGTAAGATTTTCTACTATCACCATGATCGAATCATGCATCTTGCCTATTCTAGGCAATCCCATAATAAAATCCATTGTCACCACTTCCCACTTCCATTCAGGAATGGTTAAAGGTTGCAACAACCCTGCTGGATGTCTATTCTCAGCTTTCACTTTTTGGCATTCCATACATCTAGCGATGTAATCAACGATCTCTTTCTTCATACCTGGCCAAAAGTATGGCTCTTGATCGCTGCCACAATTTTCTGATATCCAGGGTGCCTTGCATAAGGAAAATTATGCATTTCATGCAAAATCATACGTTTCAAGTCCTGGACTTTTGGAACAAAAGTCCTGTTCTTGAGCAACAATATTCCATCTATCCCCAACTTATATTCATCCACCTTCCAAAGTATCATACCCTGTTGTAGCATTGCTACCAATTCTCTGTACTGCAGATCTGCATTAGCAGCCTCCCAATTTTTTCTTTTAACATCAGTTTGGTACATGCTAATGGTTGTAGAACGTAGTTCATGCACCCTCCTGCTGAGTGCATCAACCACTTTATTTTCTTTCCCCTTGATATGCTTTATATCAAAGTCATATTTGCTTAAAAATTCTAACCATCTGCTTTGCCTAGCATTTAGATTTGGCTGATCAAATAAATATTTCAAACCATTGTGGTCTGTTCTTAGCTCAAACCTTTTCCCCATGAGGTAGTGTCTCCATTTCCTCAAGGCATGCACTATGGCCTCCAACTCCAAATCATGAGTGGCATAGTTTCTTTCATGAACCTTCAACTTCCTTGATTCGTAACATATGAAAAACCCATTTTGACTGAGGACTCCACCAATTCCTTCATTACATGCATCAATGCATACGATGAAGTATTCTTCTAGGTCTACGATCCTTAATATTGGAGCACTTGTCAATAATTTTTTCAAGTGTTGGAAACTTCTCCCACAATCCAGTGTCCACTGAAACTTCATTCCCTTTATTTGCAAGGAAGTGATTGGATGTGTAATCTTTGAGAATCCTTCAATAAATCTTCTGTAGTAACTTGAAATACCCATGAATGATCTCACCTCTGTCACATTCTTTGGTGATGACCATTCTCTAATGGCCTCTATCTTTTCAGGATCCACTACTATCCCATCTTTTGAAATGATATGACCCAAATAATGAATTTGTTTCTGATAAAATGAACACTTGCTCAATTTGGCATATAACTGACATTCCCTTGATACTTGCAACACCATCCTAAAATGATGTTCATGCTCTTCCTCTAACTTGGAATATATAAGAATTTCATCAAAAAGATAATGACAAACTTGTCCAAATACTCTCGGAAAACACCATTCATTAAGCACATGAAAACAACTGGTGCATTTGACAACCCGAATTGTACCACTGTCAACTCATAATGACCATACCTTGTCCTGAAGGCAGTCTTGCTAATATCTTATTTTTTAATTATTACCTGATGGTATCTTGATATGAAATCTATCTTTGAAAATATCTTTGCATCCTTCAATTGATCAAAGAGGTCATCAATCCTTGGTAGAGAATACTTGTTCTTAACAGACACTTTATTCAACTATCTGAAATCAATGCACAACCTTAATGTTCCATCTTTATTTCTCACAAACAAGACTGGGGCACCCCAAGGTGACATGCTTGGGCATATATACCCCTTCTTTAGAAGTTCTTTAAGTTGCATTTGTAACTCCTTCAATTCTGTTGTACTCATTTTGTAAGGAGTCTTTGATACTGGTGCTGCTCCAAGCATCAAATTTATAGATAAATCAATGTCTCTCCTTGGGGGTAGTCTGGGTACCTCCTTGAACACATCTTCAAAATCTTCTAGGACTACATAATCCTCCAAATTTGGAACCTTATCTTTAGGTGTCTTTGCCAAATGAGATGCAATTATTTGACATCCTTTTCTGTAACACTTCTTTAGCTGCAATGCTGAAATTTCTCTAATGGTTACTACCCTGGGAATTCCCTATACCTTCCTTAGTTTCCCTCCCTCATCCAGGCAAGTAAAATATTTTTTGTGACAATCTAAGAGAGTGTGATGTTGGTCCAACCAATCCATCCCAATTAGATATTCATAGGAATCTAAAGTCAATATATTTAAATCCGCCTTGGTATTTAGTCCATTCATGTCTATGAGGCATGACTTAACTATCTCATTAAATTTTCTTCTAGCTCTTGTAGCTAGTTGCACCAACTAGGATTTCCCATGCTTGCTTCTTGGAAGTTGCAAACTTTCCACCATCTTAGGGTCTATATAACTATGACTAGCTCCTAAATCAATTAAAATAGCAAGGGTTTGGTTATTGATCATACCTTCCACTTCAATCATGTGGGACTGATACTCTGCTTGCTTGTTGTCTAGGGTGGCATAAATCCTTGTCACATATCTTCCCATTGTTAATGTTTATGCCATTATTATAGTTCTTTTCATTTCAATAGATAACAACAACATAAGAACAATATAACTGAGAAATACACATTCACAAGAGACATGGAATTTATCCTGGGAAACCCTCTAGGGGAAGAAAACCCAACAAAACTTCCTT
>CBVK0103037864.1:0-17317 GCA_900067695.1 Picea abies | reverse complement strand
CTCTTCCGATCTCACACAAATGTGAATGGATGAGCTGAAGTCAAACATCCGTAGAATCATCTGATCAGAGGTCAATGATGTAAACCCACTGTCGGATGCAAGGAGGCCTTCCATTGAGGCATGCAGGTCCCAAGGTACTAATTGGTTTCTTAGTCTAGTTCCCTAATAATGTGTTGAAGTTGACCGGAACAGACTCGTCGAAGGAGGGCCTTGATGGATCCCCCATCAACGACACAAAACTAACACAGAGATGTAATTGGTGGATCAAAAGAACATGGGTTGACACAAGTATTGAAATAGGAAATTTGTGATGGTTGACTCTTGAGGCAGATACTTCCCTTGAACACTGAGGCACAATAGCAAAAACATGACATGGACCAAAACACGATGATGCAATGGATACAGTGACTTTCGTCAGGTGACCCAAAGGAGTAAGAAAACTCAGAGGATTGGTTCAGTGCAGAGATTCAGCAGATTAAAATGCGTGCAAAGACAAAGTGCCATGTTCAAGGGCGACTGTAAGGGTTACTTGTAATGTTCTCAAAAAATGCCTATCTTGCTTCTTTCAATTGTTTCCCCCATCCAAATAGACGAGTACCTCGTTTTGATTTAACGAGCTCGAGGAGGGTAACACATGCTCGATATAACTCACCTTCAGTAAGTCCCTCTTCCTTTGTTTAACGAACTGGAAGAAGTAAGGGTTCGGTCCCGTATGGGCTCTTCAATGTATGATTGTTTAACGAGTCCAGAGAAGATAAACTTACTGGTTTTTCATTTTTAGAGAGACTGAAAATGACTTAAAGACGACTCCAGTGTTGTCCTTTTTCGTAATGTTAGTCTCGCGAGGATGAAAAAGAGATAAATTATCACTCGAAAGATGCCCTTTCAAACCTTTTAACGAGTGGGAAAGGAAGCAAGATCACTCAGTGATCTTTTCATGTTTAGAGAGTCTGAAAAGAGCTTGAAGACGACTCCACAGGGTTCCTTTTTCGTGTATTCATGCGGGTCCAAAAAAGAGATAAAAGTTTGCCCAGTGCGTTCTTATGTTTTTTGAGCGTGAGAATGAACTAAGACTATGCTCGTGAATGTGACAAGATAAAAACGAACAAAATTGTTCTGAAACCTTCCAATAATGTCAAAACTACATTCCAGGGTATTAATAAGGCCTCCAAAATATTTTTCAAAACCCCAAAATAACTATATCTTAGGCAAAAATGAAATTTATAATAGTAAAAAGGGGTAAAAATATCATTTACCATTTCATTTGTGCAAAGATTTGTAGTGGTGGAGAATTTGTGCTTTGGAGGGTGAATCTTGCATTGCTCAGTGCCGGAGCTACGGTCAGCTATTTTCCTCGTCGTTTGGACCAGGTTGGTGCTCTTCTTCCTCTCTCTAATTTGTACGGTTCAAATTTTGTTTTTATGCAATAATTGGGTGCAAAAATTGATGCCTTGGGTTGTCTCAAGCGCCCAAAAGGGCTTGACGCTCCTCTAGAATTAGTGGCTGCCTGATTTTGGAAGCGCCCATGCAAGATGATGAAGGCACGCCAACGCTTTGATATAGTGGTGGAGGGGGCGCTGCCCAAAAACCACAAGAAAAAATTCCAAAAACGACCAACGCTTTCTCAAATTGTGAAGGGGAGCGTTTTAATTTTTTAGAGCGCCCTGGTGGCCATTGTGAGGGGGCATTGGTGCCCTGATGTGTATATAAAAGGGGTGTTGGCCTTATAGAAAGCGCAAACAATTCTTTTAAAAGTTTTCAATTGCTCAAAAATTGTCAAAAAAAGCATGACTAATGAATTTTGGTTGTTGATGATTGCAGGTAACTTCGGCAAAAGTCATGATCGAGTGGAAAGAAAGAGAGCATGAGATCGATGATGTGGCCACCTTTAAAAGTCCCCGATCAAGGGCCACATTGAGGAATTGCGGTCTCTTCAAGTTCTTCAAAACACAAAAGATGAAAAAATATATTCTTCTTCTCGAGTATATGATCGGTATGTGGAACGTTGCAGAACAAAGGTTCCAAATTGGAACGCGACTTCTTACCATCCAGTTGGAAGATGTATACTTCATGACCAGCCTCTCGAAAAGAGGGGCCCTCGTAGTTTTATCCGGACAGAGGGCACTTCTCTCGCCTGTAGATGAGTACCTGGCAAAACCATTGTGTCCCAGGAGCGAGACTAGTTG
The DNA here is from genome assembly GCA_900067695.1 of Picea abies. NCBI lineage: Eukaryota > Viridiplantae > Streptophyta > Pinopsida > Pinales > Pinaceae > Picea > Picea abies. Next base: position 15,131 of record CBVK0103037864.1, on the reverse strand, counting down.
GAGGTAGAATCGCAATCAAAGACATCAGGGATCTACCTCTTTGGTCCATTCTATTTGTCATCACCAGTATAGTGGGAAGTACCATCTCGAACTTAGTTTCAAGATCACAGGTGGCCTATGGTTTACAGTGTCTAGAGCCAACATTGTTTAACTAGAGTGCAGGGTTCCTTCAAAATGTGAAGGAGGAGATTACGAGATGCAGAGCAGGGCAGCAGAAGCAGTTCGGGTATGGTTCATTCTTGGTTTTTTTCTTCTTAGAACGCATTCCTCAGATTGCATTAGCAGTACAGCCAGTGGGAGAACCACGTATGGAGCGATGGACTAGCCTGTCTCCAAGATTAGAATCAAAGACAGAGTTCAGGTTCACTGGTGACTTCTTCGCTTGGTTGGGATGCCAATTGATCATGATAGAAGACTTCCCATACGCCGGAGTGGATTTCTGAGGAAGCATGGACCTGGTCCTTCCAAATGGGTTGGACTGGGATGCATCATGTAACAAACCAAAAATGATCTTGTCAAGTATTTTTTGATTTTAAAACTTATGTTATTTTTTTGGGGGTACATAGAAGAGTTTCTAACGGATGTATCATTTCATCATGCAGACAGGGGAGCAGCACGTCCTGCAGAGATACTGGCATTGGGGCACCGCGGGGATGCTCAGATAGCAGTAGCGGAAGGGGGTCTCCAAGAGGTGGAGACAAACCTCTGTGGTCTTACGACGAGTATCCCTCCTCTTGAGAGGGAGGACGTACCTTTGCATTTGCAGAGACACGCAATGGGAGCCCCTGAGAGTGTTAACTCTTTACTGAGACGAGTAGCTCATGCGGTGGTGTGCTACTTAGAGCACAATGTGATGCGGGAGGACTAGGACCTCACTGATATATTTTGTATAGTCTTTATGACGATATTATGGGCACGAGGACCCAACATTTTGCCCTTCTATGTACTTTTTTGATGTAATCAAACATTTTCTGTCACGCCATATATATACATATCCGAGTTTTTACAGTGCCTAAATGATGTTTTAAATGTGATGTGTTTTAATTTACATGTGATTTGTGATTTATTTCCTTTATGAAATCTTATCTATGTGTGAGATACCGATCCATGATGTAATTGGCTAACGAATCCGAAACGGTATTGAGTTATCTTGGTATGTATCTGTATTCGATAAAATCAAATATTCCTTCAAGACGACGAACTCGTAAGTGGAGACGTAGTAGGATAGGATTGAGAATAGCGTAGATTCAATTAAGTTGACAGACCATGAGTTGAGAGTCTAGGTTAACGATCATACGAGAAACACCTAGGGAGGAGGCTTCGGTTAAAAGTCCGATGACAGCATGATATTCTGCCATGTTGTTAGTTGTCGATCCTAAGAAAATACCTCTTGAACTCACCAACTCATCAGAGTGGTAAATGACCCAAGCTGCAGAAGCAACATTTTGGGTGTGTCGACTAGTGCCATCTGCAAACCCGACAAAGATAGGAAAGGAAGATGTCATCTGCGCATGAAAACACAAGACACAGTATAAGCGGCTAAGGAAAAAACTCGAGTACGCAAAATAAAAGACACAACAAACTAAAATACAATAGTGTACAAAGCACGCATGCTAGATGTTCTATGCATAGTACTTCTTAAGGTAAAGCCCGTTTTGGGGCTCACCCAGGGAGATTCCATCGTAGTCAACTACCTCATATGCGCCTCTATGTAAAACACGTTTCACGATGTAAGGACCATGCCATAAAGTTTCTAACTTACCTGTCCCTAATTTATCACGAGTCTGGTCATAAACGAGGACTAGGTCTCCTTCTGCAAAAGCACGAGGGTGGACAGATTTGTCGTATTGATTCTTGATTCTCTTTTGATACATCTCATTAACGAGAGCGACATCATGACGTGTTTCATCCAACTTGGTCATGTGTAAGAAGTGTTCTTCTTCGACAAAAGTATGAGGCAGGAGTTCTACTTTGAGTTTCAACGAGGGAATTTCGCACTCGATCGGTAAAACAACTTCTATGCCATATACTAGTTGGAAAGGAGTGAATCCAGTAGCAGTTTTCACTGAAGTATGGTAAGCCCAGAGAGTGGAGAAAAGTTGTAGATGCCAAGATGTCTTCTTTTCCCATACCATATGTTGAATCATGGTTTTAAGGACTTTGTTGATGGCTTCAACTTGTCCATTTGCTTGAGGGTAGTATGGGGATGAGTTCTCATGGCGAAAACCCAATTTGGCATGCAATTCACTCATCATCTAGTTTTGAAAGTGTGAACCATGATCAGTGACAATGGCTTGTGGAACACCAAAGCGAGTGATGATGTGGTTGAAGAAGAAACCAGTTGCAGTACAACCATCATTCAGAAAGGTAGGCATAGCCTCAGCCCATTTTGTGAAGTAATCGACGGCAACGATCATGTAATCATGCCCCCCAACTCAGGTAGGCTTACACTGCATGAAATCAATGCCCCATTTGGCAAAGGGGCTAATGGCAATAATGGGATGCGGCGGAGCAGGGTGGGTGCGTTCCTTTTTCTGAAAAACTTGGCAGGGTAGGCATTTTTTGACTACCTCAATACGATCTTTGAAAATAGAGGACCAAAAGTAGTCGATTGTAAGATTTTTTGAGCTATAGCCATGCCAGAAAGATGACTGCCACAGGCTCCAACGTGACAGTCATTATGGACGCGTTCAACCTCTTCGTGAGTCAAACATCGTCGTAGGATAGTATCAATACCACGGCGATACAAAGTGTCACAGACGATAAGGTAATAATGAGAATGATGGCGAATAGGACAACGCTCTTTACGAGAGATATCGGGTTGAAAACATTGGGTCTGGAGATAAAGAAGGATATCTCCATACCAAGGGTCAGACGTGCTGATGAGGAATAGAGTCTCATCGGGGAGAGAATCTTTGGGCTCAGTATCTTCATCAGCATGGGGAAAGTCACAAATAAGCTCCACAAACACCAAAGATTTTTTAGCTTTGGACTTAACAAATTCGAGATCGAACTCTTGAAGAATGGCAATCCATTTGGAATATTTGCCCCCAAGAACTTGACATGTCAGAATGTGATACATGGGGTTAGAGTCCACGATAACTGTGGCGGTGCGTAGCAAAATGTAATGACAAAATCTCTCGACAGCGATGACGGCTGCCAGAGCCAACTTTTCAACTTGTGAATATCGGAGCTCGGGACCAGATAGACTTTTGCTCAAATAATATGTTGCGTGTTCCTCACCAATAGGGTCCTCTTGAACTAACACAATAGTAATAGTGGAATTAGAGGCTGCTAAGTAAAGGATATAGTCCTGCGTATAATTCGGAGGATGCATCAAAGGTGCATTAGTCAATGCATGCTTAAGAGCAACAAAAGATTGTTGAGCAGTGGCATCCCAGATGAAAGGGGTGTCTTTTTGCAACAATCGCATAAATCCTTTGGTAATCTCAGCGTAGTTACAAATGAAATGGTGAAGAAAGTTTGCATTTCCCTGCAAACTTTGGAGTTGTGTCAAATTGTTAGGTGGAGGTAAAGAAAGGATAGCTTTAATTTTTAAGGGATCCACCCGAATCCCGTCCTTGGAAATAACAAAGCCAAGGAGTCGACCTGATTCGACAGCAAATATACACTTATGTGGGTTCAAACGAATGTGATAGAACCAACATTGAAGAAAAATAGCTTGTAGATGACCAAAATAGTCTAATCGACTGGATGAATGGGCAGGTAAATCCTCGAGGTAAGGTTCCGCAATATGTTTGATATCATGGAAAGCATATGACATGGCCCGCTGGAATGTGGCACCGGCATTTTTTAGGCCAAATGGTAGTTTTCGATAGGCGAAAGTTCCCCATGGGCAGATGAAGGTTGTCTTACGTTGATCAACAGGTAAAATGTCAATCTGGTTGTACCCTGAGAAACCATCCATGAAAGAGAAAATCACGCTACATGTGCAATTATCAATGATCTGGTCGATGAATGGCATAGGGTAGTTGTCTTTAGGACAAGCCTTATTGAGGTCCCTATAATCAACGCAGACACGAATGGTCCCTTGCTTCTTAGTAACCAAAACAATGTTCGAAACCCATTCTGTCAAAGGGACAGGATAGATGAAACCAGATTTCAAAAATTTCTCAATTTCTGCCTTAATAGCTATGGTCTTCTTAGGATGGACTAGGCGGAGTTTCTGTCAAATAGGTTTTACACCTGGGTAGGTTTTGATCTCGTGCACAACGATCGAAGTATCGATCCCTGGCATTTCCTCATAGCTCCAAGAGAAGACATCGCATAATTATTTAAATAAAGCGGTATAAGAAACCACTTCCTCGGGCGAACAATTAACACCGAGATTAATATTTTCCACAACACCTTCCTTGATCGAAATGTCAATAACGACCGTAGAGGTAATGTTGCTTAAATTCGCCTCAGAAAGAGTATCTTGTGTAAGTATGGGTGATTGTGGAAAGTCGACAACATCGGGTGGGAAGATAGAGTGTATATCTTCCTGTATTTCTTCAAGAGGTGGAAGAAAAGAGGATCAATGATGGTTATCGTCCCAAGGTACATCATCAATGCTAAGCATTTATATGATAGATTCGTCGGATGGAAATATTTGAGAAATGTAGTCAAAACATACGTCAAGGAATTTAACCAAGATGGCATCGAGTAGGTGTCAGGTGCCAAGAGATGTTGGTCATCTGAAGAGGGAGGCGTTGATTGAATAGCAACATATGAAGCCTTGACTGGACTAAGTGGCATGGTGTCACCTAGCACATAGAACTCTAGAGGACTAGGTACAATCTAGGGATCATATGATTCCAAATACTGATAAGTCGTAGTTGAAATCATATTTACTGTGGCAATATGATGTGTTGTAGGAGGAAGAGGTGCAGGGAAGGTACCCATGAGGGTGGAATCTTTTAACAATCCTACACCAACACTTTCATATGTGATCTTGTGATCTCCCAAGAATGGAATATTGTTGGTAGCGGGAGCGCGAGCGTCGGGTGTACAGAAATCTAACTGATCGACTGTGAAAATTTTTCCCTGATGAGGAAATTGTACACATCGAAACACCTATGAAGCAACGACATTCATAGCATAAAAACAACTTCTTCCAAGTAACAAGTTGTAATCGAGGGGAGCATCGACCACCTCGACGTCAACGGTGACGGTTTTGCCGCCCAACTGGACGGACAGGGACTGCAAGAGTCCATGGGGATGAAAACCTCGCCCATCAAATGCGCGTAACATTGTTGGGGATTTGTTAAGTGCGGGTGATTTTAAACCTTTCCAACATTCTAAAGGCATGACACAAGTAGAGGCTCCCTCATCTAAGATGGTTTGGTGAATTTGAAGATGGTTTGGTGAATTTGTTGATTGTGAACAACAACATCAATTTGGAAAGCAAGTTGGTGGGAGAGTCGAGATGTAAAATTGTCCAGGTTAAACATGATATTGTTGGATGACTCAGGATCAAAAGCACCAATAATATCCAAGAGCGTTCTATGTTGACTGGGGCAGTGCTGTAGAACTTCTACCGCAGACATAGCACATGATGCTTGAGCCAAATCTTCAACAATGTTGTAGTTCTGGGCGGCACATGAACTAGGATTAAAGGTAGATTTATGGATAATGCTCTTACGAGGGTGTAAGATAGAGTCAAACGCAGGTTTCTCGATCTGAAGTGATCCAGACGGAGGACTAACGGAGAATGGTGATGGATCCGGTAAAGTACCATTAGTGACTTTTCCTTTGTCAGGTTTAATTGGTGTGTCGTATGTCGTAGAGCGGGTGGTTAAATCAATCCCGTTAAATAGATAAATATGGGCACTTATCGAGGCTTCATCATGAGAAGGCTGGTTGGAAATGCCCCATGGAGAGGGGGTTTGAGACACCATAGATTGTTGCTGAGGAAAAGGCTGAGTAAGCATGGCAGGTTGAGAATTCCCCTTAAAACGTTTGGCCACTTCATCGTGATGTGGACAGTCTCGAGTGTAGTGATCGTCACCACAAATAAGACATTGGAATTTCGGCTTCCACTGTGGTTTCTTTTTGGTAGCAGGCGGTGGGTTTTGAGCTTTCAGTTGTTCATTGTTATTATTCTTCTTTGGTTTGTTCTTTGTCTTCTTCTTACCTCCGGATTGTTGTGAAGGGGCAGATTGAACTGCATTCACCTCAGAGATTTGAGTTTAGGGGGAGGTAGAGGAGGGTGTGGTCGAACTGGGAGTGGATGCTGGAGCATATCGATTTGTCGTTCCAGTCGATTGGGAAACAGATTGGGTTTTGACGGAGCCGATAACTCCATCTGCATGTGACGTGGATGACGGTTTAGATGGATCGGTATTTGCACCGGTAGCATTTGGGATTAACTCATATAAAGTTCCAGATTGAGAATAAACCAAATCTAAGTACTGAGCCCAAGCAATGGTCTCTTCCTCGGTGACGACACCACCCATGGCGACATCATGAGCAATTGGGGGTAACAGTGATTTAGTAAACCATTCCGCCAATAATTGGTTAGGAATGACTACTTTGATCAACCTTCGTCGTCGTCTCCACTCATGAATATGATCAGAGATATGCATGGAGTTTGTCTGACGAAGGGAGGTCAAGAGTTCGGTACCCATCTCGTATCGAATGGGTAGTTGAAAGTGTGTGAGAAAGGACATGGCAAGGGAGTTAAAATCTTGGAAAGAACCATGTGGAAGTTCGATATACCACTTGGTTGCTGAGCCCATGAGTGTTCGCTGAAAAAGGCGTAAACAGATAGAATCGTCCATTAAGGAGTTCGATGAACACCATAAATGGAAAGTCATCACATGATTGTTTATCTCTTCTCCAGCTTTACCGTGAAATTTTGGAATATCGGAAGGTAATTTAGCAGGGATGACTGGCCAAAAAGGATAATGCAATATAGGATCATTGGTTAACCGAGACAAGTCTGGGAGATCTAGAGTCACGAGAAATGGTAGTTATCGGTTAATGTGAGGATGATACTGGTGTGGCATGGGGGCACCAGTAAGACCATAAACTAGGTTAGGTGGATAATTATATCCAGTAGGTCCTCCTACATTCGGTTGTTGTTGACCAGAATAAACAGGATTTGATGATGGTTGAGAAACATGTGGATATGGAGGATAACCTGATGCGTTTTGAGGATTATAAGTCGGTTGTTGGGTTTGCCCATAAGGTGGATAGACATTTTCTCCATAAGGAGGATAAGGTTTTTGTTGTCCTTGAGGATGTTGCCCCCTAGGGAATAGTGGATTTCCTGAAAAAGGAATGTGCCAAGGATTTGGTGTCACAGTCTGCCCATATGACAGGTTAGGGATTCCAATCTGAGATTTCCCCCCAAGATGAGATTGTGTCCCCATTTGAGTTTGACTCCCAAATGGAGGTTTTCCCCTAGCATGAGGTTGAGTGCCTAGAGGGATCTGGAAACCAGAAAATGAATGACCGGAGACTCCAACCAGATTAGAGCCACCAAGACTGGTTCCTCCAAACAAAGGTGTAGGGATAGAACCTCCAGGTGTAACTTGGGTAGTGCTGGTAATGGAAGGATTCAAAGATCTGTACCCAAGTTGAACTGATGGATTTGGTCTAACTGGTGTTCCAATTGGAGCCTGGGATGGTGTCACATTTTCGATTGGGATTGTAGAAACATGCGGGACCATAGTGGAATGGGCCATCTAGATACTAGGGTTCGAGTGACAACCAATCAACAATTAGTCTGCAATGGTGATGACATTACTGGTCATACCAGTAAAGTGATTTAAAGGTACCATATAACTAACAGATGTCTCGGGCACTTGTGATGCCATGGGTCAATCAGGACTCACTCCTAGGTTACCGTATAAATCATGAACTATCAAAGGGACATAACCAAAACCAGAGGTTCCAACAGTATGAGTCAGGTTCCTAAATGATTCACTTTGGAAAAAGGGATCCTCTACTCCAGATCCTGCGTGAGGTCTGGTGGATACCTCAGTTTCCTCAATAACAACAACCCCTCCAGACGAGTTCACCCGTAGCATATGCAGTTCTCACCTAATACTCAAAGCTGGGTTGATTCAAAAATCTTCCAAAGAATCGAAAACAATTCGAAACTATCCTAGAGAGTGTGTGCTTCCAACCTCAGAGCCTAGTTTGTTATGAGCCTCAGGAGGGCCTTCTGAAGAGTTGGGAAGCAAAGGTAGATAACCCTCAGGATCTTCTGGGGGTAACCCTTGCATCCTACATGAATGACGAAGGTCGATGTTGCTTGAGCTAAGTAACAAATGAAAAAATAAATCTATGGCCGACTAACGAAAAGAAACGGCATACACTAAAAATCTAGGAATCAAACTAAGCAAACAAAACCTTCTCTCGATGATTGTACTAGTTGGTGATGAAATCCAATGTCGTGTGATCAAGTCAAGAAGGGGCTAGGATATAAGCAGGTGGAACAGTTACGATGGTGACCTGCTTAATGGACTTACACCTTGGTGCAAGCTTCCATGCAGTAATTGTGGATTTACCCTCCAAGGAGCCCGAGTGAGTTTGACCAACGTTTGTTCCAGGTATAGTGAGACTTCCCTTCACTGTCACCTTGGGTAAGAACCTAAAGATTATGGCTACTAAGGACACCAACTCACAGTCAGCCCCTAGGCAGGTACAGTCGACAGTCCAGTCCGAATGTATGGGCAAGATAACAAGTCCTAAATCCTTCGAGAGAACTGAGGACAAGTGGACCAGTAGAACTCCAGAGGACCCCGAACGGATTCGAAATTCACGAAGCACCGAGACCAAATGAAAACAGTTGAACCTCAAGAAGAACCCCCAATATACAATCTGACTACTACAAACGGTTGAACCACGAAAGGATAATTTCCGTAACTCTCTCGAACACGACCTCGTGCATAACCCTTGTGTGAGAGGGGGATCCCAGAAAGCTTATACGACAATTGGATTTGCTCTCCCTATCGCAAGATGCTAATGTTTGTTTTGAATACTTTGGAGAGTTGTACTCGTAGCCTAATCCAAAGTGTTAATCCTAGTCTAATGTTGGTGGAATATTCTAAAAACAAAAGTTCTAGATCAATTTCAATTAGCGTTAATTTTGTAGTTGTTCTTTACTCAGGGGTGTACGAAAGTGAAACTTGATTGTATAATGACTCAATTCCCCAAAAATGCATACGAAGTGATAAACAGTCTTTTCTTTCGATGAATGGCTATTTAAGGGAAGGAGAAAAATGTTCTTTTCACTATCAAACACTAAGATGCAGTATCCTCAATCAATTGTTTCTCAATCAAATCCAGTATAATGCTAAAAAATTCATAGAATTTTGTTCTAATATCCAAAAACAATAATAAAAATGTATCATTTTGCTTTATGTGCGAATGATAATCAATCTGATGTAAAGCTTCCTATGTCGTTCAGACTTTAAGATCAATGAGATTTAGACAATCAGAAGCAAACTTCACACAAACAAAAACACACTCTCGTCGTGATTAAACAAGAAAGACAAAGATAACCAAACTTGCAAAAGAAAACCAAAAACTCAAAAATAAGGAAAAAGGGCTTGGACAAGATGACCTCAAAGATCAAATGGAATGGTGCATAGACCTTTGAATTTCCTTACAAAAGTTTTCACTCAGTCAGGTGAATGAGAGGAAAACAATAAGTTGACTCTAAATCATCAAAGACAAAGAGTGACTTCAAGGTAAGGAAAAAATATCAGAACTCCAAACAAAAGGTGATCAATTCTTAGAAAGCAAAGTGTTGAAGGCCAAGACAAAGATGTACTGAGGTTGTAAGGACTTTGAGTAAGTGCAAATAGCAAGAAAATGAATTCAGAGATTAAGCTCCTACAAGATTTTAACAGAAAAGGGGCAACGCTCTGGTGTCAACGGCACCAGAGTGTTGCAACGCTCTGTGTAATCTTGGCAGGGAGCGCCAACGCTTTGGTATAAGAGGTAGGGGGGCGCTGACCACTAAAAATTCAGAAAAATGCCCAGAAATCCAAAAATTCAAGCAAACTCAAAAATTCAAAGTGTATGAGATGAGGTATAGAGCCAATCAACACATCTCTAAGAATCAAAGACACAGTATGAAAAAGGTCAAAGATGAGCAAAGGCTAAAACAAGATCTAGGAAAGAAATCAAAAATCAAAGTTCCTGCCAAGTGGAGTCGCCAATTTCTGTTATAGGAGAATCCCCCTGCGGACAAGTGGATTCCCTCTTGGGCTCTAGACTCCTAAGACCAAGACAGAAAGGGTGCTAACGTTGGTCATTGACATCCTTTTAAATATAGTTAAACCAACGTATAGAGAAGAGGAAGAAAGGAGTACCTTTTAAATGATGTTCGTCCTCGCATAGTCCGAGCTGAGCTTTGATCTCTAAGCTCCTCGATAAGTCCTGCAAACAAACAGAGACAGAACAAACTTCCTATTCTACTGAGATTATCTTTAAACCAGATCTATCTAATAGAGACAAGCTCATGTAAAACACAACCTTGAAAGAAACATGTCAAGCACCTATGTATATTGATGAGAACAATAAAGAATGCTTACAGTCCTTTGATGAAGGAGCAACAACCTCTCCCAGCTCTCCTTGTCCAACCCTTTGCTCAAGTAATCCACACAATGATGATGCTTCAATGATATCTCCCTGTAATATGCCAGATATAAAATGTATGCAGAACATAAATAAAATGCTAGAAATGGCAGAATAACAACAATATAACCAGAACATTCACCACAATAGCACTGAAATGATATGAGAATAATAATAGAAATAACACCTTGAATATGAAAGCAATGTTCACGGGTCTCTTCGAGGGGGCAACCTTCAGTTGAGTAGAGCTCTATTACAATAATATCTAAGCTAGGGTTCTCATACCCTCGACTCCTATTTGTACTATAGGAAGATCCTTCTAGAAGTGGAAGCTTCTATTAGGTCTTCTTACATCTGCCTTATTCTATTTTATTGAAAGGCCTTATTAATATTGACCTTTATTACATCTGAATATATTTTTCTACCTATGTGTGGGTTAGGACCCTAACATGTTCGCCCCCTTAAAAACAACCTTGTCCTCAAGGCTTGAGATGAGGAAATTGTTGCAGGATGGTAGTTGGTTCCCAAGTGGCATCTGCTGGAGTTGTATCTTTCCACTGGACTAGCACTTCCTTGATGGTTCTCTGACATAGGCGACGCTCACGCTGGTCCAAAACTGCTTCTGGCTATAGCCAAATGGATCCTTCTCCAGCTAACTCTGGAAGGTTGGTTTGAGTTTGGCACTTAGCTCCAATCACCTTCTTTAAGCATGAAACATGAAAAACAGGATGTAGCTTCGAATGGCTGGGCAAAGCTAATTGATAGGCTACTTGTCCCACACGCTTGAGAACGGTATAAGGACCATAAAATTTGGGCGTTAGCTTCTGACAATGCTCGACCTTGAGGGAAGTTTGCTTGTGAGGTTGCAGTCGAAGAAACACCTGATCCCCTTCTGCAAATTGACGTTCAGAGTGACCTTGATATGCTTGTTGCTTCATGCGATTATGTGCCATGACCAAATTCTCTTTGAGGGTATGGAGAATAGCCTCTCGAGCTGTAAGTGTTAGGTCAACCGCCTGGACCTTCGAGGCACCCGGTAAGTATGAAAGAACTGAAGGTAGCTTCTGTCCATATACCGCTTCAAAAGGAGTCATGCATGTAGTTGTATGGTATGAAGTGTTGTACCACCATTCAACTAGGGGTAACCATTGAGCCTACTGATTTTGCTTTTCCGAGGCAAAACACCTCAAATATGTTTCCAAACACTTGTTGACAACTTCCGTTTGGCCATCAGTCTGGGGATGATAAGTTGTGCTGAGATGCAATTCAGTGCCTTGTATCTTGAATAGTTCTTGCCAAAAATTGCTTGTGAAAGTTGGGTCGTGATAAAAAACAATACAGTGCGGCATGCCATGAAGCTTGAAGACCTGATCCATGAAAATTTGAGCCACCGTGGATGCTGTAAATGGGTGTTGAAGGGTGCAAAAATGAGCATACTTGGAAAGGCGTTCAACAACCACCATGATGACTGATTTATTTCCCGATTTGGGTAAGCCGGTAATAAAATCCATAGAGATATCCTTCCAAATAGCAGGTGGAATCGGGAGCAGCTGTAGTGTGCCCGAAGATTTGATTGTTTCTCCTTTGTTGCATTGACACACATCACATTCAGTGACAAAATTATGAATGTCATGTTTCATACCATCCTAGAAAAAGGAATGTTTGACCCTGTCATAGGTTTTGGTGAACCCGGAGTGCCCTGCAGTGGGTGTAGCATGAAGCTCAGAAAGTACCGTGGATTTAAGCTTTGATTGTTTACTTAAATACAAATGACCTTTGTTTCAAAGTTCATCATGGAGCCAAGAGTACCCTGGGGAAGCTGGAGCATTGGACTACAATTTTTGGTTCAGCTGTGAACTTTTGGGATCTTGTAGCCATTCCTGGTGAACGGCTTCGAGCCAATTTGGTACAATGAATGAAAGAGAAAAAAGGGATCCTTCATCTTCATATTTTCGGGAGAGTGCATCCGCAACCACATTGTCTTTGCTTTTCTTGTAAATGATCTCATAATCATATCCAAAGAGCTTAGTCACCCATTTTTGTTGTTCTGGGGAAGAAATGCGTTGTTCCAGAAAATACTCGAGGCTTTGATGGTCTGTCTTAATTTGGAAACGTTACCCCAATAGATAAGGGTGCCACAGATCAATGACATGCAAAATAGCCAACATTTCCTTTTCATAGATGGATTTGCCTAAATTTCTTTCAGATAGTTGCTTGCTGGTAAAGGCCAAAGGTCGACCCTCTTGCATAAGGAAAACACCAATTCCTTTCCCTGAGGCATCACATTCCAACACAAAGGTCTTTGTGAAGTCGAGAAGGGCGAGGACTGGAGTGGTGCACATGGCCATATTCAATGTTTGAAAAGCTTGGGCAGCGGCTGGAGTCCAAGTGAAAGAGTTATTTTTGCGGAGAGCAGTGAGAGGTGTTGCAATCTTCCCGTAATTCTTAACAAACTTACGATAATACCCTGTTAAGCCCAGAAATCCATGCAAGCTCTTAAGAATCTTTGGGTGAGGCCAGTCTTGCATAACTTCAATCTTTTTAGGATCCACCCTGACGCCATCCTTACCAACCAGATGACCCAGCACCAAAATCACATTTAGACTGTTTCAGGAAAAGTTGGTGCTGAGAGAGTAGATGGAGAACTCGATCCACATGAGCAAGATGGTCTGTCCAGGTTTTGCTATAGATAAGGATATCATCAAAGAAAACTAAGACAAAATGGCGGAGAAAAGGACGGAAGACATGATTCATGAGGCTTTGGAAGGTGGAGGGGCATTACACAAGCCAAAGGGCATGACCAAAAACTCATAGTGGCCCTCATGAGTTCTAAAGGAAGTCTTGGGAATGTCTACCTCTTTCATATGTATCTGGTGGTAGCCCGAACGAAGATCCAGTTTAGTGAAGAATTGGGTACCACTCAATTCATCCAGGAGGTCATCAATGACAGGAATGGGGAATTTATCTTTGATGGTAAGTTTGTTGAGTCCACGGAAGTCAGGACACATTCACCAAGAACCTTCTTTCTTCAGGACCATGACCACATGAGAAGAGTAGGGGCTCGTACTAGGGCGGATAACGTCTGCATTAAGGAGTTCCTGGACCATTTTCTCAATTTCATTTTTTTGGGAAAAGGGGTGACAATACGGACAAATATTGGGAGGAAGGCTTCCGGGTACAAGGGGAATGGAATGATCATGAACACCACGGGAAGGAGGGAGTCCTTGGGGAGTGGAAAAGACCAATTGATGTCTAGAAAGGATGGCTTGGAGGTCTTGCGAGACCGAGGGTGTCTCTGTTGCTTGTATGCCATGGAGTTGGGCGATAACACTAGAATGACTTTTTTTTAGCAGCTTTTCCATGCGATGGGAACTAATGATCTCAGGTGAACCGACGGTGATGCCTTGGAACTTATATTGGTGGCCCTCCTGGTCGAATTGCATGGTTAAGTCTTTAAAATCCATGAGAATGGGACCCAAAGTCCTTAGCTAGTTTACACCCAACACAATGTCACAACCTCCCATGTCGATAGCAAACATATGGGATTTCAGGTGGTAGTCACCAATTTGGAGACGCACATTTTCACAACACCCTCCACATTTCATGGAACCACCATTGGCAATCATGATTTGGAAATTATTGACGGCATGGATGTAGCAATGAGTTTCTTCAGCAATGCGACGACGAATAAAATTATGGGCGCTGCCACTGTCAACCAGAATGATGACCTTCCGATGCTTGATGTAACCGATTAGCTTGAGGGTTTGGGGAGCGGAGAAGCCAGTGAGAGCATTGAGGGAAATGACCAGTTCTACTTCGGGAGGGTTTGAGGGAGGGGTCGTCTCAGTGGATTCAGGTGACTCAGACACAAGGGGAGTTTCTACATCCTCTTCCGAAATATCCTTGGAGATGGCCATAAAAAGCTTTTGTTCTTTACACTTGTGGCCTTGGAAATATTTGTCATCACAGTTATAACAAAGGCCTTTGAGTTGGCGTTCATCCATTTCAGCCCTGGTCAATTTTTGGATCTTAAGTGGAGCAGAGGGAGTAGTGGGATTTACTGGTTTAGGGCGAGGGATAAAGGAGGGTTTTCGGTTTTGAGAAGATACAACTTGTTGTGCTTCTTTAGCTCTTTTAGTAGCCTCCACCCAACTTTGAGGTCGATCCATGAGGACATGGGCCCCAATCTCATTCTTGAGGCCGTTGATAAAACACTCTTGGAAAAAGGCATCAGACATGCCCTCTGTTCTAAAAGCCATGTGCTCAAAGGCAACTATAAAGTCTTCCACTATTCCTAATTGTTTCAACTTTGTCAAACGACCCAAATGGTTGGTGTCAGTGTCAAAGCGTTCATAAATCTCCGCCACAAAGTGTGTCCAAGCAATATACCCTTGACGAGAAGTTTTTCTCCATTGCCACCATTGCCAATGTTCTTGATCTAGATGGAGAACACCATACCGGAGTTTGGACAAGTCCTCTGTAATGCCATATAAAGAGAAATAATGTTCCATTTGGGTTACCCAACCAGTGGGGTC
>CBVK0103037862.1:0-10272 GCA_900067695.1 Picea abies | reverse complement strand
TACAAGGGTGGCCAACAGATGTGCGCTTAAGTACCACTTGTATTTCCTGCATGTATGAATCTCTCAACCGCTAGTTTATGTGCGTAACGACAGATCTCTATGGATTAAAGACGCCGAAATACGTTTCTACCTTGAAAAAAAATTTAACCCACACTTTCTGCTGAGGAAAGTGCTCTGATACCACTTGTAATATGGCAGATATGAAATGTATGCAGAACATAAATAAAATGCTAGAAATGGTAGAATAACAGTAATATAACCAAAACATTCACCACAATAGCACTGAAATGATATGAGAATAATAACAGAAATAACACCTTGAATCTGAAAGCAATGTTCATGGGCCTCTTCGAGGGGGCAACCTCCAGTTGAGCAGAGCTCTATTACAATAATATCCAAGCTAGGGTTCTCATACCCTCGAATCCTATTTATACTAAAAAGAAGCATCTACAGGAAGATCCTTCTAGAAGCGGAAGCTTCTATTAGGTCTTCTTACACCCGTTTTATTCTATTTTATTGAAAGGCCTTATTAATATTGACCTTTATTACATCCAAATATATTGTTCTACCTATGTGCGGGTTAGGACCCTAACACTCCCTTATGAGATCACAAGTTTGATGCCTTCAATGTCTCCCCCTTTCACCATGAAGAGGCCTCCTTATATAGGCTTGGAGAGGCCTAACCACTTAAGATATTCTTGGGATAAGTTGAGGATTATTCTCCTTTAGTTGTGGATCTTCCCTAAGATCGAGCCTTGACCTCAAATCCGAATCCAACCAACTCCAGATATGAAGGGATTCTTCCCTGATTTCTCTCAACAATCCAAAAATTCGCTCAAAAAAGGATAGCGCTCCCTTAGAATGGGGCACATAGCATTGGAACGCTCCCCCAAAAGAGGTCACAGAGCGTTGGCACTCCCTGACAGTGTATAGGGGAGCACTGCCTTCTAAAATTGATTTTTTAGTGGTTGTTTCTATGGCAAAAGACTTGTACTCTCTGTCAAATGATTTCTCCTCTTCAAAACCCGTCTTTTGAGGTGTCTTTTGAGTGTTCTTGATAATGTCATCTGAGACATGACATATGCAAGATGACAGTATGATTTTGCGACACTTGCGGCCAAAATGCGACACTTGCAGCATTGGTAATGACGACACTAGGCCATCATCCTAATGAGTAATTTTGATGTGTAACAACGTTGAGTGCTCAACACAATGCTTAACTCCAATTCCGACTTTGGCTCTAGCTTGATCATGTCATGGTTCACTACTCCTACTCTGGCTTTAGATTTGAATTCATATGTTCCCTTGCGATTTGTGTGACTTATTCTTCTTACATACCAATCTCTGACAAATGTAAACAACAATTGTGACAACCAAATAGTGACAAATTTTCTTCTGTAAGGAAGCACCTACTTCTCCTAAATCAACTTTACATGACTATATTGCATCATGGCCTTAGTCTTTTCATGGTTGTCATTGCATCTCTCTAGCATTTTTATGTGTATGTTTAATGGGGAGTGATTGTTATTCAATCAACTCGGCATAATGATACCCATATATTCACCGCTTATGTCATAAATGCATTATTCAACTTATGCTTAAGCATACTTCACTATGGACTACCTAAGTGGAGAAACTAGTTGTCTCCCTAACAAATCTCTTACAATGGAGTGTCTACTTGCTTCTCTATGAAAGTAGTTATGTTTGACCAACAATATTCTACTTGAAAATGCCTTAACATGAAGTTGGCCTTCCTTAGCATTCAATAATTACTCCTTCATTTGCTGCCTTTATCCTCCATTTATGGTAGGGACAATTCATACACTATATATGCTTCTACAACTAGGAAACACAAATCATATAGAGAACATTTCATCCTTTGAAAATTCAGTGCAAACATTGCTACAAGTTTTCCTTACCATGCCTTGAACCTTTTTACATCATTGCCTATTAGTCTTAAAATATCCATGCATACCAACTTTGTTCAAGACATTGCAAGAATCTTTTAGAGATTGATTCCTTGCAACTGGATTTCAATACTAGTACAAAGGTTGTCTTTGAAGATGGTTTTCCTTCGTTATCCTCCTCCTTGAGAAGATTGTCTACTTTTATGGCTGCTCCCTTCACTGACAGTGCTGGCATGTCCCTTCACTCTTGGTGTTGACATGTCTTCTTCTCCATTGACCTTAGTTATCCACCTTCTATATGGTTTGGTTATCTACTTCTTGGGATGCCTCCAACACTTAACATCCCCATGCCTGATCATATTGTAATTACCACAATAATTAGTCTTTGTACTTTGGAATAACAAGGGTTTCCTTTAGTTGTTGTTTTCTCTTTCCACAACTCTTGCACTATCCATGAATTGAGCTCCACACTCCTCTAATAAGAAATTTGGATTGGCTATCCAATTTCTTTTGCAATGCTTGTTTTTCCTCCTCCACCTCCTAGTGGATTTTTCTCAAGTCTTCATTTTTTTTTTCAAATTCGTTGGCTAATGTCCTTCTCCAGTGGAGTCTTTCCTCTCTTATAGATTTTCCTGTGACTATGATATTATAGCTCCCAACAAGTAGAAAATAACAGCTTTGACACCATTGATATGATTTTTTAAAATTTATTATTGATTTATTTTCTAGATATAATCTAGAGTTTGAAGTGCATCCATTTTCCTCTCTTTAATATGAGTTATGCCATTTCTATTGTGTGATCCTTGGATTGCTAGTGCCACATGATTTATTTGTGAAAGCAAAGAACAAATAAACGTAGATTTGCTCTAGCCAATATATTGTGCAATAATTTTCCACAACGAGTTAAGTTATGCACTAAATACCTTGCTACAACAATCTAAGACATAGGACATAGTATCTTTGCTACACATAATACTAGAACAACAAAAGACAAATACATATACATCAAAACACACAGAGATTCAATCTGGAGAAACACATTATGGGTAGAAAAAATTCACGAATGTTAATGCACAAGACTATACATGAATTCTACAATGATGTACTCAACTTTTGCAAGGAAAATCATCTTACAAAATTATTTTTGGACAACACTATTTTGTTCTCCGATGCTACAAGAACCATCGCCCTTAGTTTACATTCTCTCTGTCAATATGAAAAGTATAGGATCCACCCATACTTCATTCCTCCAACCCCCTTTTCCTCTTCGATGGTAGTATTTAAAATTTTCTAGCAACACTTAAGTTCCTTGCTGTTGAGATTTTGCATATGAAATGACATACCGGTCCTTGTTATTACATAGATGACAAATAGTTATCTTTGTGACTTGGTGAGTGAATTGTTTCACCTCCAATGAAACAATAAATGCTCACCACATGACATATTTCCATTAATGAAATAAAGAGGATGAAGGGGATCTGTTTTGCAAATCATTTGGACTTCTTTAATGTATATTTTTCTTCACTACTTATAATGGTTAATTGTAATAAAGAGGGTTCCATCCTAACTACTGTTATAATTAGAAAAATAATCATAAAAAAAAAACTCAAATGAACTAAACTTTAAATTCCATAACTAAAAACCCTAATAAAAATACACACTAATAATTAACATTAACTACCATCATCGAACTAAACTTTAAATGCCATAACTAAAAATCATAATAAAAATACACTAATAATTAACATTAACTACCATCATCATTGTAAGAGGGGTCTCATAAAAATTCTAATTTGTAGGAGTTTTCCATAGCTGGCTTAGGTTCGATTCCCAAAGGAAATCAAAATGAGATGTCGCAAGAGTAATATTCCATTAACTCCAAATCTAGACACCCAAATTTTTTTTAAAGGATGTTGATGTTAAAAAATTAAATCCATTAAAAAGTTATCTACACATATAATATCACGCCACGGCCACCTTATAATATAATGTGCATCAAATGTCATATGGTCATATGGGTTAAAACAAAATTTGGGGACAAGATTAGAAGATATTGTATTTTACTGTTGTACATGGCTGTAAGGTGAACAGAAAAACAGGCCGAGCTAAAACCCCAGAGGTTTATGGGGACTCTGTAACTTGCGTTTCAGTATGAAATGGAGCTTCTTCAATCCTTCCGAGTACTCGATATCTTCAAGTTTGGAGGGTTTTCAAGGGATTACCTCAATTCCACCACACAGACAACCAACAAATCATTTATCGGCCTTAATACCCCTCGCCACCACCATGTCGCAGGCTCGAAACTCGAAGGTGCCATCTATTGTCTACCTTCTGAACCCACGGTCGCCACTGCCAAACCGAAGCGAGGCCGGCCAAGGAAGAAAAAAGCAGAGCCCGAAGAGAAAACTTCTTTAAACCCAAGCGAAGGAAATCTTGGGGATGACGTAACTAAATTCTCTTCTGCAGAAAAGCGTGGCAGGAAAAAGAAAGGGACCGCCTCAGTTGATGCATTTCTCGACACTTCTCTGCGCAATTTGATGTCAGAGACGGAGGCCCGTAATTCCACATTAAACCAAGTTAGGCAAAAAGAAAAAGGCTCAACTCCTGAAAATGCCGAGCCTGTAGGTGCGGAAAACAATAATAATATTAATTTTGATGGCAATGACGATAAGGAACCGCCGCTTGTAGTTGTGGAGGAGGAGGACGAGGAATGGGTGGACGATGAAGATGTGGAGGATAGGTGGAAGGTCAGGGCTTCCGATTTCTTTAAGGAGCCTTTAATTACAAATGTGGTTGGCGAAGATGGTACCTTAATAGATTGGGAAGGAGAGGCTGATAATTGTATCATTCAGGAAATTTGCAACATGGAGTGGGACGATATGGCCTTTCATCCAACTCCCTTGGTTGTTCTTGTGTTCGACAGATATACCAGGTTTGCTTTCGTTTACCTTTGTTATCATCAACAAGTAGCATCGTTTTACTGCAATTACTCGATGCTGTCGTTTACCTTTGTTATCATCAACAAGTAGCAACATATACACGCACACAAACACACCAACAGCAACCCACGTGAAGTAATCTATACAATGCAATACTCGACGTTGTAAATCCATAAGACACCCTGCAGGTGCCTAAGGGGCTTGTGTCATTTAGAATCCACCAAACTCATCTTATGGGTCCTTAGATCTCATATGGCACGCCCACAAGGCTCATCATGCAAGCCCATCAAACATTTCAGTTTCTTTAGAATTCAAGATGGATGGACAGAGAGATTGATTTGTGCATATATATATATATATATATATATATATAGCACAAGGCTCATCATGCAAGCCCATCATACATTTTAAGTTTATTTAGACTTCAAGATAGATGGTATATATATTGCACTACAAATTAAAAAATGACGTCGTGTACTTTTTGGTGTTGAACAAGACCTCCTCTTGCTCTCACAAAACGAGCCTAATATTTATTATTTAGCGTGAATGTGTGCTCTTTAATACAAATGCAGCACATGCAAGCATGCAAGGCTTAAGAGAGAACATATGTAGAAAAACCAATAAAAGTTGCAAAGCATTTCATTGACCAAATTTGTGTTCAATTTCACAATTTCTATTCCCCCAACTATAGTATATGGCTTCTTAGAGGAACATCAAGATATATGCAGCAAGAAAATCCAAGTTCCTTCTGCCTCCTATCTAGTTTTTTAAGTGGCCATGACCTTTGTCAATCTTTGCTTCTAAATTCCTATCTTAAATTTCAATCGCCTTTTTATAGAAGGTAATGATCTAGTTTATTAGCCATTGTAACTTCTGGAGAAAACATTGTGTCGATTGGTTGGTCCAACATACTAGTGAGTTAGTTCGAACGGTTGTCAATCCTATAATTGGTCAACCAATCAATGGGTCAATGAGCCTTCAATAGGTCATCAAATCTTACTTAGTCACTCAAGTCTATTGGTGAACCTCTTGATTTGTCTATTTGGAGTAGATTAAGCCTCTCCATTCCGAGGGTGATGGCCCTTTGTTATTCTTTATTAAGACATGGAAACTCCCTTCGGAGTAGGTCTTTAATGTCAACTCTTTTGTAGAGGGTGTTGCACAACCATTAATGGTACTTGAGGTTGGAACCCTAAACACTTCTCAAAAGGTATTTTGCTTGTGGAACTGTGGATAGCCTTGTTTTAATTGTACTACATATTTGGAAACTACTCATCCCGTGTCTTTGGATGTTGGTGAATATATATTCTTATTAACTTGAGTCTTGAAAACCATCTTGTTCACCACTTCTATTTGTCAATTTATCTATGCATGAAAGGTTGTGCTCTTCTTTAGCTTTGTGTCCATGAAAGACCAAAGATTTACTGTAAAGGATTCAAGAACCGATTGTTCCTATTTGATAGAATCGACGTTGGCAATGTACAGTTCATCGAAAGATGCTTGAAGAACTACTTTGTGGGCTTTTCGTATGTCATGTTCTTCTTGCATGGAACTAGGATTGTCATTGTTACCGCTAAAACTCTGATAGGTGAAAAAGTCCTAATCACAAAATGCGAGAGCCTAGATGCACTATCAGGCAAGCCACCTACTGTCACCTTGGTGGCCTTGCGACACTCTTCAGATGAAGGAAAGGAGGTATCCTGGTCTAGGGGGGAATCCCTATGGTCAATCTAGCCTAACTAGTTGTAGTAGTGGGAGTTCAATTAGCTTAGATTGATTATGAATTATTAACCAAACAACCAGATTTGCCTTAAGGTGTGAAAATTAGAGTATGCAACGTGTTTGCTTAGCTAACAAGAATCGAACACAAGTTGTTGAGTGAATAACCATTAACCATTAGCTTGCATTAGAGTGCTGGAATTGATTGATCAACTCAAATGACAAAGTGAAAGATGATTTGCCACAACAAGCACTCAATATAGCATGTGAACCATTGGGAATGACGAAATGTTATCCACCAAACTTAAATATTTTTCATGTGTGAAATAAATCCCAACATAACAATGGCGATGAACTATGAACTATGAGATCTGCCCCTTAAATGCATATATCAACAAAATGAAAAGATTTATTAAGTCTGATGCTCGATTTCCCAAAACTATACTGTTATGCAATTTCCAGATTGCTCAACCATAAATTCCCAGCAGATTCACAATGTTATGACTAGATTTTGTTACGATAAATTCGCGTTTTCATTCAGCCATATGAAATATCACCAATTATGTCTCTTTATCTCAGAATATTAAATCTGTCACAGATCAAAGTGGAAGAGAGACTGCTCATATGAACAAACTGTGAACCATTTATATCAGACTGTGAATTCCAGATTCATTGCATTTAGAGTTCCACCATAACATAGTGAGTAACAATGCTGGAAATAAATTATATCAAAATGGAGATTGCTTGGTTTGAATGCTCTTTGATTATGCTAAATCATTAAGATTCCAATAACATTTATAAATTTCCCTTTGATGAGTATCTCTTGGATGCCACTCCAAACCATAAGTCAGAGTTCAGGGCATATGAGATCCATAACCTTTGTTTGATTGTATTAAGCCATACATTGCAGCATAAACGATTTATCATGTTCTGTTCATTAATTCTTATTGAAGTGTCTTTATGGCAACAGTGTTTACTTAAACCAAAAAAATAAATTATTTGAATGTTACCAAGTTTGGTCAAGCCCTTTAAAGTTTAACCACATATAATGTGCCAGCACATAAAAAGAAAAAAGAGCAGGAACAAAACATTGAGTAACCATTAGTGCTGGTTTGATTCTTGAGAGCACATATTTAGTGGAACGATCAATAAAAACCTCGGAATTAAAACATTACAGCAGAATAAGTGGCAAGAAGAAGGTAGTTGTCAACCACATTTATGGTTTATTTGACATACACTGATTTGTTTAATAAGAATTAGGTGAAATTTATGAATGAATATGTCAAATTCTTTATGTAGTAGATTTTCCAGCGAGTATTAATCTGCAGTCAAAGTGAATCGTTGCTCATTTAAACAAATGGTTCAAGGTTTTCAAGCATTGATTTGATAGACATGGTAACTTGAAACACAAAACAAGTAAAACGTTTTTGAAGTATGGTGCCAAACTCATTCAAGACCTCCAACATGTCAATCAGCAATAAATAGTAAATTGTTGAGGGTTTGAGCAAAACGTTAGGGCTTCTAACACATCAATTTAGTGTTCAAGGGGAATGAGAGCATAAGTATATCAAATGTTTGAAGAAACTAATGCCATATGTAAGTTAATCCCTTGATTAATTTTCCAGCTCTTGATAAATCATAAGTAGACCCTAAACACGAAATTGTTTGCCTTTAAGAGCAGCGTTTAGCCTACTAGCAATGTTTTTAATAGATCCATCAACAAGATATGAATTTGAAAATTAGATATGCAAAATTGTGTTAATGATTAGCATGAAAGACAAATGATTTTGCAGATAAAGTTAAAGTCTAAACCAATGTTGATAACATCGGCATTGGCAAAAAATCGGTGTCTTGATGGGTGTAGAACTGGGTTTATCAATCTGTGTAGAAGGTGGTGCTGATGTTAGCACATCACCCTCCATGATGTCTTCAAGTTGCTCCTCCTCCTCTTGCTTCTCCTGCTATTGTTCCTCCTCTAACCATGCAGGTGCCTCCTCCATGATAGGCACCTCAGACTCCACCCTCCACTTAGACAATACATCAACATTGTCTAAGGAAATGCCATCCACATCCGGTGTTCTCTCTATTTGCCTCATCCATAGTCGGAGATTGTAATGGACATACACCAAGTCACTGAGACATGGGAACTCCAACCTATAAGAGGGTCATAAAAAATTTAATAAGTCTTGAGGGTCATAATATATTAAAGGGTCATAAATTACAATACATGTGATTGTTTTGTTGAAGTTCTAAGTTCTAACCTATTGCGTTTCTTTTAGTGTATTTTTTCAAATACACTCCAATTGCACTCACATCTCGAAGCTCTACAGGTTTGACTGAGGATTCAGATGGTAAATTTTTGTAAATTTGGTGGCCTTGCACCATAGTTTCACCACCAAACATCTACAACAAATAAGAAATAAAGAGGATTAAATTACATTTCATTACAGTGGAAAATAGAAAATAAAGAAAACATAATTAAACTTTCAAATAAAACACATAATTGAATTTTAAAAATATAAAGTTCTAAATTCTAATGACTTACTTGGCATCACAATGGTCCTTTCACAAATCATCTAAGCCAAATAGTCTAGTACCATCCCGATACAACTCTCTCGCGATTAATTGTTCTACGAATCTCAACATTAGGTACCATCCTCTGAAGACAAGTAAGGAGCCCTTACATCACCTTGCCATCAAAATCAAAGTTGCATTTGTCGGAAAATGCGGGGTTGAGGAAAAGTGCCACTGCATGAATGGGTCGATGGAGCATCCCTGTCCACTGACTATCAATCAAATCCCATAACATCATTTTTCTACTAAACCCAGGGGTACCCTTGCCCACATAATAAGCCCGGATAGTTTCTTTGGCCCCATCCATGGCCTCATACAAATAGGCCATTGCGAGCTTATCACTATCAACCAATCTCAAAACCTTTACCAAAGGTTCACTAATTGAGCACACTTCTTCCACTCCTTCCCAGAAGGAGTTGGTGTACACCAATTTAGCAATGGGTCTCCCATCCTCTCTCCTGCTATATGTACACTCATGCCATTCATCACAAACAAACATTTGCTTCAACTCAAACTGGCATTGAAGTAAAGACTGAAGTGTAATGAAGTTGGTGGCAAAACGTGTGATTGCAGGACGCCGCAGGCCCACAACTCCTTGTTTCTGGTGCATCTCCTCATGAGGCTAATAACGAAAGCATGGTTATATATGAACTTGGGGATGCTCCTAGCTTGATCAATCACCTCCTTGATGAAGGAAAATTTCCCCATATCCTCGAGCATCAAATCAATACAATGTGCAACGCATGGAGTCCAAAACAATGAGCGGTGCCTCTCCATAAGCATCCTACCGACCTCCCATATAATTAGCTGCATTATCTGTTATGATTTGCACCACATTATGCAAACTGATCTCCTGGATAAACCCATCCATCAACTCACATAACAACGTTGCATCTTTTACATGTGCTGATGCATCCACTAATTTGATAAACATGGTACCTCTAGGACAATGTACCAAGAATTTGAGAAGGGTCCTACCCTTCCTATCTGTCCAACCATCATACATCACTATGCATCCAGAGACCTCCCATGACTGCTTTGTAATGTTCCTGACTTGGCTAGTCTAGGAAACGCTGCTAATGCGTGTGTAGGATCAAAGGTTTACAACATATAAATGATCATACAAATAATAA
>CBVK0103037821.1:0-11791 GCA_900067695.1 Picea abies | reverse complement strand
ATTTGGCACATATATTTTTCCTTTATACATGAGGATTCCATCCTCTTTTAGCTCATAATAATTAAATTTCTGCTATAAAATATCTTGCTGCAATATCTCTTTTATTTTTAGATATTGTTGATCTCAATTTGTTGCCTATAATATTATGTCTTTTAAATATGTGTTGAACAAGTTGATGGTTGAAATATTATCTTCATGAGCTCTTCTGTTGAGTTCCTTGACCACTTGATTTGATTTACCTTTGATATGTTTAGTTTCGAATTCAAATTCACTTATAGATTCCATCCATCTAGTTTGTCTAGCATTTAATGTTGGATGTCCAAACAAATGCTTATGCCGATAGTGGTTTGTCCTTAGCTGAAATATTTTCCACATTTTTAATGCATGAACAATGGCTACTAATTCCAAGAAGTAATTCCTCTCATGCTCCTTTAATTTTCAGGACTCATAGCATACCACATGATCATTTTGAGTGAGGACTCCACCGAGCCCTTCCTTGCATGCATCAGTGCACACCACAAAATATTCATATGGATATGTAATCTTTAATATGGGTGCACTTGAAAACAATCACAAATGTTTCTAGGTTCTCCCTGAACACTCCATTCTATAAGGCGTCTTGGACACTAGAGAAGCTAGTACCAAATCAACAGAGAAATCAATGTCTCTCTTTGGTGGAAATCCTGGTATTTCTTCAAAATATTTCAATACTGGATGGTCTTCAATACTTGCTACTTTATCTCCAGTTTCCTCTTCCACATGGGCTACAAATATCTTGCATCACTTCCTAAAAATATTTTTCATTTGGATAGCTAAAATTTCTCTAACAACTACAACTCTCAGAATTCCTCTAAACTTGCCTGCTTTCCTCCCTCATCAAGATAAGTTATGGTCTTGTTGTAGTAGTCTAGGAAAACATGGTGTTTTTCCAACCAATCCACCAATTAGACAATCATATGAACCCAATGATATGATGCTTACATCTACCTTTGTGCATTTATGTCTATAGGACAATATTTAACCAACTCATGGATCTTTCCCTCGACCCTTGTGGCTAATTGAAGTAACCGATATTTATTATTATTACTCCTTTGCAAGTGAAATATTTCAAAAATGTTAGAGCTTATGTAACTATGAATAGATCCATAATCAATTAAAATTTCTATGGGATGGTTATCAATCTTACCTTCCACTTCAATCATGGGGGATTGATAATATGCTTACTTGTTTTCCAAGGCTACATAAATCCTTGGCATTCTTCCTCCCATATATTCAACTATTTCAGCCTCTTGAATGTTCTAAACAATCCTCGTTCTTTCTCCTTTGTGAGTGAATTCCCTATGTAAGTGATTTCTCTCACATCCCTAACATTGTACATGCTACTACCTTGGCCTTTTCCCAAATGAATCTATTGTATTATGCTAATTTTTGGTTGAATTTCCTTGTTGATTTGCTTGGGAGTTTTTCTTGAAAATGGTGTCTTAAAACCTTTTTTTGTTTTCTCGTTCTTACCCTTCAACTTTTCATTCCAATATTTTTGAAATTCTAGCCTCCCTTTGCTTTACTCATAAATATGTTTTTCTCTTCTTATGGTCTCCTCCAAATTTCTAGGGTTATCATATTGTATCTTGTGACTATAGAAAGAGGGAAATACACTTAGAAACCTTTGTGCTTTTAAATTCTCATCATTTATGAAGTCCACATACTTCATCAACTCAAATAAACTCTTCTCATACTCATCCATTATCATGCTTCCCAATTTCAGTTCAAATAACTCTTTCATCATCCTCTCATAGTAATTTTCTAAAAAATATTTATCTTGGAAATATCCTTTGAACTATGTCCATGAGACCTTTCTCTAATAAAGGTATTTTTCTTACTTAAGTTGATCCCACCACATTGTTTCCTTTCCTTGCAAGTGGTAGGTTTCAATTCTTGTTTCTACCCTTGAGGGATAATCATGCAGTTGGAAATATTTTTTCATTTCCAACAACCAAGCCTCAACCTATTCTCCCTTCCTATTCTCACCATTGAAAGTAGGTGGCTTTATTTTCCTAACTTTACCTTGCAAGATGTCTCCCTCAGGCCTTCTCCTCTATATCTTAAAAAGAGACACACTTTGATTACTCCCTGGCCCTGAACATGAATGAGCTCTCCCTGTGGATTTATCTATGGAATGATGGTGTCGGCTCATTCTCCTTGAACTCCTGTCACTCCCATGATCATCACTTCTACTTTGGGATCTGAATGTTGTCACTTTTGTAGTACTAGTTGATTTCTTTGTAGCAAAGTCATTATTGGATTTCCTCTGCAACATGTTCAATATGTAATGTTTCTCTTCCCAAGCCTTCGTAATATTTTCATTATATTCCCTATAACTCCACACTTCTCTCTGGAAACTTCTTATCGTTATAGGATCTTGCATGTCTCTTCTTCAATTAGATTATGTCTCAACATTCCCCATGTTGACATGCAACCCTTTGAATTCATCTTCATGACTATAGGAACATTGGGAATATTCCATGGCTATAGTTATCATACATGAAACAAACTACCTTATTGTACCTCTAAATTCTACAATAAATGTGCATGCAAAAAATTTCTCGTTGACAAAATATATACACAGTTCTCGAAAAGAATGCATAAATTTCCCGCTCTTTAATTCCACCAGTCATCTTCTTCTCAATTGACTATAAAATTTACAATCCAAATAGATTTTATAGGTTGATAAATGGATTCTCCCATCCAATATATTTCTAATTACTTCTTTCTTTCTCAATTATGAGCTCTGAGTAGAAAATTGTAGTCATTTGAATATGGCTAATTGACACCTTTGGTACACTTTTCATTCTGGTGCAATTAATTTCAGACACGAACTTATGCCACTTGTAGAAGTAAATTTGTCAAGAACTAGGGAAACTTTTGTATGATACGTATATAATAGTGATGACAAGGAATTCATAAAAACTCTCAGATTGTCAATTTGATGCTCTAGTAAAAAAACGTGCAACAGTTTGGAAATGACAACTTTGTCCTTTTTCACCCCTTTTTCGAGACTTAGAATTTTTAGCCAAACTAGCTATCTCCTAAATTGTATACTTTTAGAAATATTTCATTAAACCAAAGTTGTGTTCCTTGATGAGTATAGAAAATTTTGAGTAAATAAAACATTCTAGCTTCTCCATCTGGGAATTCTTTTTCTCCTTTGAAAATATAAAAAATCCCCCCAAAGTGGCCCTAAATAGTATATTTTGGCATGTGTCAACATCCCCATTCCAAACCCTTCAGAATTTATCCAATTTCTTCATGGATTATTTCCATTTTTACTTTATAGATTCTCTCCAATAATTTCAACTTAATCTGAATCTCTTCCAATGATCTGGACACATATCTTTAAAATCCATTATTTTGGAATTTGTGAGAAATACAAACATAAATGGATAGTGACCATCTATGTAACATTTGTATATATCCTCCCTATGGAAATCCCAAATAATTTTCATCTCAATATGACTTAATCTACTCCAGTTATGGCCAAAATATGATTTTGGCTCCAAACCTTTTTTTTAAATTGTAGGATAGTTTTTCCTACGTGGAAATATTTTTAATCATGGCATTATAGGTCCATGTGGCACCCTGAGATGACATTTCATCCTCTTGTCTACCCTGGCCCTACCTTGTTATCCTTCATCACCTTCTTTACCTTTATTTCATAAATTAAGATATATTTTGGGCCCCACCATACTCGGATGTCCACTTGGCACCTTCTTTGACCACAGATGGGATAGGGGTCCAACCTCTCCTACCAAAATTCCACGTGGTTCCCTTCATTAGATGTGGGGATGGGAGAATCTCATTCCACACCCTTTTTCCTTGGGAACGCGCAACTTGCATACCCCTATATTTAACGATGGATATTAGGGAACAATCGACGACCCACAACAATATTGCATCATCAACATCCGCGAGCCTTAATATCCCTCCACAATGTGATGGTTGTTTTATCCCATGATATGTAGCATCCTGATCCAGATTTATGAGGGAATGAAATGAAACACATAAATAAGACAAAAAAATAGAGGTACAATAATACTATATTTCTATTAAAGAATGAAATGTGAAAAGACTATAAAAGAAAATACAATGTGAAATGAAATCGCTACAATGTTGGTAGCTTATCTCTGAGAAGAGATGTTATGGCTATGTGAAATTGAAAGAAGATGATTACAACAAGGCTCCAAAGGTATTTTTAACATAAAGCATAAATAAGAAAACCCAAAACATCCAAAACCATAACCCTAGAAGATGAAACGCCAAAAGAGTTATGGACCCCGATGGGGGTAGTTGATATGTCAACTTCCCAAGGGTGTAAATTTTGTGTATGATATATGTTGAACTTGGTAACCCCTTGAAAAGGTCTAGTTGAGGAGTACACATCCTGAGTAGTTCAATGTATCCTTTGAAATCATTTGGGCGCTTCCATGTCAAAAACACGTCGTTTAGGGCCTCAAAACAACCTTGAAATTTTGGGGCCTGAAAAACTATAGAAAAAATGCAAAGATGGAAATTGTATTTTGAGCCAGTGGAATAGGAAGGAAGACATTGATGTCAACCTAGATCAGTCATCTCCCCTTAGGAATAAATGGTATCCATTTCATTGATTTCCCCCATCAAATGGGAGACTT
This sequence comes from Picea abies, assembly GCA_900067695.1. Lineage (NCBI taxonomy): Eukaryota > Viridiplantae > Streptophyta > Pinopsida > Pinales > Pinaceae > Picea > Picea abies. Next base: position 7,106 of record CBVK0103037821.1, on the reverse strand, counting down.
CTATTGAACTTGATGCTTGGTGAGCCACTGGCCTTGGTGCTATAGCTTCCCTTCTTTGACAACATGATAGAGTTGGATATTTTGTTTGCAGGTGCCCTTAACCTGTGTTTCCATGATCTAATTAGTGGTTTCTTGTTCCATGTATTTAGGGTTGAGATTAATAGGTGTCAATTGTTCTTCCACCTCCGATGTGTCAAACAGTGGTGGAAAATATGGTTGAAGGAGGTTCACATTGAATACTCATTGAAATCCAAGGAAGGGGAGAATACTTAACTCAAATGCATTGTTTCCCATAACCTTGGTGGTGTTTTAAGGTCCATAGTGAAGTGGACACAACTTCCTATGGGTTCTCGTAAGGTTCTCTTTATACAAATGTAACCAAACCTTTTCTCCCACTTGAAACTTGTGGGGATCCCGATGTTGGTCATGGAATTGCTTGTAGTTACCATTAGATTTCTACAAAATACCATTGACCTTATGGCATATGTGTTGAATTTGTTCAATGAATTTGGTTACTTTTTGTACCTCATATCGAGCATGGGAATATTCATCTTGTGTGGATGCAAGGGGAAATTCTACATCAATGGGGCCCAATGGTTGAAATATCAAGCCCACATGAAACTTTTTATGGCCATTCGAGCTATGGAGGGCTCTATTGTAGTTGTGTTATACATAAGGAAGGATATCATTCCATGTACATGGATGCTTGGAGTTGGACATGCACAAGATATGCACAATCATCCTATTGATGACCACTATCAATCCTTTAGTATGAGGGTGGAAGATAGTCAATTTGGTATTCTTGGTGTCCAATAATGACCAAAGGCTCAACCAAAATGTTCTCAGGAATATGTTGTCATGATATGATATGATGTTCTGCAATAGTCCGAAGTGTACCCATACACACTTGAATAAGATCTTGGCAGTGGCCTATGATCTGATACTCTTCTTACCAGGTCATCAACATGGCCATCTTGGAGAATCAATCAACAACCATGAATAAAAAATCATTTCCATGCTTGGTTGATGGGATACCTTACATGTAGTCCATCGAGATGGATTCCTAGGGCTCGTTGGTAGTAGGTAGAGGGGTATACATTTCCTATTTTTAAATGGTCGACTTGGCTATTGAGAAGGTATTGGATGATATTATATACTTACTAAGATCATGTCAAATATTCTTTCAATAGAAATACTTTTGTATTACTTCCATTGTCTTCTCCATGCAAAAGTGTCCTGCCACCCGACTGTAGTGGGATTTCCAAATCATCTTGACATGCTCATTTGAAGGAACATAGAGATGAACCAGATGGAATAGTATTCCATTATAAATATGAAAATAGGAAATGACCATGCATATTCCCTACATATGGTATGTTATAGTGAATTTAGGATCATTGTCATAGAGTTGGGACAACCCTAAGGTCTCATGCCCACAAGAGTTTAGCACTACGGTTAGTGCTACAATTGGAGGTTGAATAAGGAAGTCACTGACATGATTGGTTCTCCATTTCTTATACTTAATGTTAATGATCTAAAATTGTCGCAAGTATGTGGAACACTTTTTATGGTGGTCATTCTACAATTTGTCTTATGTCTACATGAACAACAAAGGCTTCTGATCTGTATGGATTACTACATCCTTCCCTAGATTGTAATGATTCCATTAGAGGTAGTATTGTACAATGGAATACATTTATTTTTTATATGAGGGGTACTTACAGACAACATCTGAGAGTGATTCACTATGATATGCCACATGATGCCCATTCTAAGTGAGAATGGAACCAACAACATAATTGGAAGCATCCGTCGCAATCTCAAATGCTTGTTGTAGATCACGTAAGGTGAGCACTGGGATAATCATAAGCGATGTTTCCTATAATCAAAGGATTTCTATTGTGACCCACCCCACACAAATTTGTCTTTCCAAACTCCCTTGGTCACTTGTCTAAGAGCCCATGTGATATAGGAGAACCCCAATACAAATCTTTGATAGAAGTTGGAAAGGACTAAAAGGCTCTAAATATCAATGAGTGTTGTCGGGGATAGCCATTCATGAATGATTTGGATATTGGATGGATCGACATGAAACCCATTTCCATATACAATGTATCTGAGGTATTGGACCCTGTTCATACTGAATGAGAATTTTTCTGGGTTAGCATATAGCTTGTGTTGTCATAGAGTGTCGAGGACATGTTAAATGTGTTGCAAGTGTTCTTCCCAACTCTTTTTTAAGATAAGGATGTCATATAGATATACAACCTCAAAGGAATTGGTGAAGGGAAGGAAGATGTCATCCATCAACCTCATGAAAGTTGTTGGGGCATTTTTCAAGCCAAAGGGCATGGCCAACCATTCATGAAAGTTGTTGGGGCATTTTTCAAGCCAAAGGGCATGGCCAACCATTCGAAAATACCTTCTTTAGACTTGAAAAAAGTCTTCCATACATTAGTTTGATCTATAGGGACCTGGTGGTATCCGAACTTTAGATCAATCTTAATAAAGTACTTTCCCCCCTTGAGCTAGATGAGAAGGTCGACAATTTAGGGAATTGGGCATCGATTCTTGAATTTGATTTTGTTTAGAGTTATATAATCAATATAAAGTCATCATGTTCTATATTTCTTCTACATAAGCACTATTGGGCTTCCGCAAGGTGAGGATCTTGGTCAAATGTTCCCTTTTTGGAGTATCTCTTGAATCCGGTCTTGATTTCCTCATTTCCTAGGAGAGAGAATTGATACACTAGCCCATTAGGAAAATACATTCCAGGGGTCATCTCAATTGAATGCTTGAACTAACACTGCAGAGGCACCCTGATAGGTGAGGCGAAGATGTCCCAATATTCTTCCATGACTTTGTCCACTTTATTTTATTGCGTATAGGAGCCATGTGAATAGGCCATGGATTTGGCCACAACCTTCCATTCACTTTGACAGTAAATCATGAAGAGGACAAATTTCCCAGTTTGGGAGATGAACTTCTTGTATTTCTTAGCCAAGACCAAATAAATTGTGATATGTGGAGCTACCTCTGGTTTCCTCTATAATTGTGTTCTCATAGTAAGAATGACACTATGAGGTCTAGACTCATATACATCATGAATTTTCCATATATATGGTTTTCCTAAAATAACATCACAAAATTCAAGTGTGGAAACATCACACAATACCTCATCCTTGAATGGATTTATGCCATAGAACATGAATCACTATTGGCTGATGTAGAGATCTCATCCTTGGATAAGCCACTCGATGTTGTACAACTATAGATGTGGTGTTGTTGGAAACTCAAACAATTTGATGAAATATATTGTGGTGTTGTTGGAAACTCAAACAATTTGATGAAATATATTAATATTATGTTTTTTTGGCTTATGATATCAACAATGAAATGTAGTGGACCACCCTTCACCAACATTTCAGAGTGAAGGGTGCTCACCTTCCTCTAACTCTTATGATTCATTTGGCTAGACCTTGGTGGCAGTGACTTTGGAATTTGGTTCTACATCAATGATTTTCTTCCCCTTGTCTGGCTCTGAATCAAATTCATATCCTATATATGACTTGAATGATTTCAACTTGGCCACTAATGACTACTTCAAGTGACATTCATTGATCTTGTGCCAGGGGATTTGATGGAACTTGCACCATTTCCCAATGTATTTATTTGTCTTCCCATTACCTTTATTTGTTTGAGGCTTCACTAGTTTTCTTGAGGTTATCCATCCTTTCTTTTTCCTTTTTTCAATGTATTTGGGTCTCCTTTTCCATTCTTCTATTGTGATTCATTCTCATATCAAAACTCTTGCTTATTACCCTGTTTCAAGTTTTGCTCAATTTTTGATAGCATATTGATACACAGTTCCTAGTGACGAGATGTCTATACACTCCATATCTATTTGGATGTACCTATGTATACCCCACAATATTTTATAACTATATTTCTCTCAAAGTCTCTGATACCCATCTTGGTGTGCAAGGTATGAAAGGTATTTGTGAACTCTGAAATTATTTGGTCCCTCTCCTCACACAGTGTGGTCCATCTCATGTATTGGTCATCATAGTTTCCAACAATGTATATTGTTTCTTGACAACATTCATAAAAGAGTTCCAAGTGGGCTCACCCACAAATATTCCATACTCCTATGTGGAGTTTTTCTCATAGTAAGTCTCCCACCAATGGTTGACATGGGAGACCACCTTAAGGATGCAAATGTGACCTTTTCCCTATTTGAAAAATTGTGGACAAAGAAATAGCCTTCTAGTAGAGTTAACCATTTTTACACAATATTTTCATCTATCTGACCTTCAAATATAGGGATATGAAAATTAACTTGTAAATTGAAGGGGGTGACACCTCCAAAGTGGTCGCTTGAAGAAGATGCATCTGTTGTTGTTGGAAACCATCAAAGGATTTGGGAAAAATTATCCATCATCTCATTCCTCTATTGTGAAAGTGCTTCCATAACCAACAACTTAAGAGGATATCATCCTCCCTCGTTTCTCTTTTACTTCACCATGAATGACCATCAGGGTCAACGAGGACAGTTTTCCAAGGGATCAACTAGTTTGAGTGCAAATTCTTTATACTCTGACCTTGTTAGGGACATGCACAAAGAAATAGATAAATAAAAGACCACTCTGATACTACTAATCCTAATTTATGAGGGAACAAAATGAAACACAAAAATAAGACAATAACATAGAGATACAATAATACTCAATTTCTATTAAAGAATGAAATATGGAGAGACTGTAAAAGAAAATATAGAGTGAAATAAACTTTCTAGAATGGTGGTAGCTTATCTCTAAGAATATATGTGATGTCTATGTGCATTCATAAGAATATGATTACAATGAGGCTCCAAAGGATTTTTTAACATAAAGCATAAATGATAAAACCCTAAACATCTAAAATCCTAACCCCATAATATCAAATGATAAAAGGTTTGTGGGCCCAGATCGGGGTAGTTGATATGTCAAATTCCCGAGGGAGTAACATTTGCATACAATATCTATTTAGGGCACTCAGTACCCCATCGTAAAGTTCTAATTGAGGAATACAGATATTGAATGTCCCAATAAAATCCTTCAAGATCTATTGGGTGCTTCCACGTTAACAAATGTCATTTAGGGAATGAAAATGACCCCTAAATTTTGGGACCTTGAAAACTATAGAAAAAATTACAAGATGGAAACTATGTTTCAATCCAGTGGAATAGGTGGGAGACCACCAATGTCCACCTGGATCACATCCTCCCATTGGATTTGTATCACCGAAGAGCTTCTGGAAAAAAATAATTTCTACCATGTGATATCTCTTATGGTATTACTCAATACTACTTCACTTTATGTGGTACATCAGCCCTAGGCCCACCACCATACACTCTATAACCTATCACCATGGCCATCCATTATGGAACTACCACCTGACGCCCTTATTTTGGTTATGACAACTCACATGCTCCCCTATCCAATGGCAGGGATGATCGAAATATCAATGGTACACATAAATTTTGCAGTGCCAAATTTATCGATGGTTAATATCCCTTTGTGATGCAATGGTGGTTTTTCAGTAGTATATGTCGCACCTTCCCATTGGTTTTGCATTGACAAGATAAATTTCAAAACCTCTCTCTATAGAATGTGATACCACTTACCGCCTTTCTCGGATACCACTTGTGTTATCTATAGTCCCTCTACTAGTAACCTCACCACCTTGGCCTACCAGCATGGAAATCCACATCACCCACCATGTGGCTGCCATGTCATGGTACAAAAAGACACCCAAAAGTTTCCAAAATTTCCAAAATTTTCAAAAATGCCTATTTTTGAAAATATCTTCCCTGATCTTAATTTCCTCAAATTGCTCTTGAATTTTTTCCAATTTCACTAGAGTAATCTTAACAAATTATTTTGCATACGTCCTCTGATATTTATTTCTGTGAATTAAGCTTTTGCATGTTAAGTCTAGCCCATACAGACTCAGTGTTTGAACCCCAAGCTCTGATACAATTCTTTAATGTTCCCCATCTTAACTAAGGAACATTATTATGTGGAATACACATACAAATAAAAAAATTTCTTCTAATTTATTTTCCTGTAGCTTACCATCCACCATTTATACATATAATTAACTAGATTATGATACTCACAATTGAATGCATGTACAACATCCTAAATGAACATAAATGAAATTAATAAATAATTTACAATAGTACATAAAACCATTCTCATTCACAGAGTAAAATGCACATCCATAAGACTCATAAGACTCATAAGAAAACTCAGATAATAGATAAACACTTATCTTTAAAAGGGAGTTTGTGCAAGTAGATTCTTGGGAAGGATGTTCAACCCAACCATAGACTTGATGTTCTAGATCTCAATAGAAATTCACCCCCGAGTTGGGGCTAGGAATCCACAAAAGAATGTTTCCTCTCACATTCAATTCACAAATCAATATCTCACAACCCATTGGTATTGTCCTACATCTATCTCGAATTTTCTCCAATTGTCCTCCTCTTCACCTTCAAAACCCAAGGAATGTACTTGATCACTACTCCCAGTTCATTGAACATCCCATTAATTTATCAAGGTCTATATGGCTCAATTAACTGGGAATATATGTGTTGGAAACTCAAGGGAACTCACTGGAAGGAGAACTACCGGCAACCAAAAACAAATACTTGTTGTTATAGTGAAAATCACTTAGGATTCCACTCTTCATGCCTCACAACCAAGATCTTCTATTTGCATCTCCAAAACAATCCAAACATTCTCTAGAATTCTCAATAATTCACCCAAACTTCCTATTATAGACATGGTTCTATTTTTCCCTACTCTTCCCTTCTTGTTCATGTCAATATTGAATGTGGAAATTTTCATATTCTCCCTATACAAATTTACTCTATTTTCCCAATATAGTTAACTGTTGACTCTGCCCAATGTTTATTGCACTTCACCCTCATGCTCTCCTATAACTATGGGATGTGACTTCTACCCCGACCCTCTGATAAGTATTCAATGATTTGTCTCTCATACACTAGTTAGACATAGAATGGATGGTTGGGCCAAAAGATAATAGAATTCAGAAAT
>CBVK0103037810.1:0-11737 GCA_900067695.1 Picea abies | reverse complement strand
TTAATAGCTCAAAATATTGATTCACCCCCCCTCTCAGTATTTTTCCAACATTCTCAATTTGTGCTTGATTCATATGCAACTGCTAAATATTGTAGCTCTTACATGATAAAACTTGATTAAAAAAATGACATTGATATTTAAACATAAATGAGAGGAATACTTAAAATCAAATCTCGATGTTTTGAAAACAATAACTAGGCTTGGAAAAACTTTGTTAAACTTGCAACAAATGTCTACACAACAATTTTTATATGTTTTTTTGTCTCTACCATTGAATTCAAGATAAAGGAAATGTGTATATGTCAATACTTCACCCAAATATAAATGAACATTTGTTCTGAAAAAACAAAAAGACCTTCAAAAAGAGCCAGACGAACCAGAAGACATAATATGTGATTCAATCATTGACTTCTATTTTCAACATCATGTGAACATTGAACATATAGGCTTAGAAGGATTTGCATCAAGCTATACAAAAAATGGAAAGAAACAAAGAAATTGTTATATTCCATATGTCATAAGATATGTGTGATATAACAAACATATAGACACTGACAATTTATATAGAGAATAATTGATTCTATATGTTCCATACAAACTTGATGAAATCATTTTTAAGAATCAATATTCATATATGTTCCATACAAACTTGATGAAATCATTTTTAAGAATCAATATTCAACTTGGAAGAATGCCCAAATGAACTTAAAGGAAACCATAAAACAAAATGAAAAAAATTTCACATATACAACAACTAAAGCATGGGGTGACCTTGATGATGCATCAAGAACTATTGAAACTAGAGATTATGAAGTGTTTAATAGAAATGTAGTTAACGAGAACCATGCAACTACTAATGACATATTGTCAAATGACAATAATCACTATGAAGAATATGATATTGACATTGGTGTCCAACACTTTCAAAACATAAAAAAGCTAAAAACATTAGTCGAAATAACCATGTTGTAAAACAACCACACATATTAGAGAATATGAAACTTTATAACATGAGAAGACAAATCAAACAAAGAACAATATGGTATAGTGAAAGATATACTGACTAAAAATAAAAAGGCTCCAAATGAACCAATCCATTTGTTCTTGATAGGAGGTGCAAGAACTGGGAGCATGTTTGATTTGAATGCACTTTTCCAATCTCTTGTGTGCATGTTCAACAATAATCATAACAACGTACACATGAAATACAACATTCAATGCAGGAGGTGTCACATTGCACTCTTCATTTTACATGCCCTTTAACAAATCAAAACACCTTCCCCTAAGAAATGAAAAGTTGGATACATTCACAAAATACCATGATTAACTTTTTATTGTGCTAATTGATGAGATGTCCCTTGTTGGCTCAACATTCTTGTAACAAATTGACAAACAACTACAAAAAATCAAACATAGCCTAACAAAATATTTTGGAAATGTTGATATAATATTCGGTGGGGACTTGTATCAAGAACAACATATCAAGGATTCTCTGATCTTTGAAAATTCAATGCTAAACAAGGAAAAGTTATTATAAACTTTTTCACAATAAAAAGTTAAATGTTGTGAGTTGCACATGCCAATGTGTCAAAGAGACAAATATTTTATCATAATTTTGAACAAAATGAGATTGAATGAGCAATCTAATGATGACATAAATTACATTAACCAACAATGTTATATATTACAACCAATAGATCCTTTGTTTCCATACTTATTTTATAGAAACAAAGATGTGCAAAGACATAATGAGAAAATGCTTGCACGGGTAGATGAAGAATTGATAACTCTTGAGTCATTTGATGAAGTTGAAAACGATGAAGAAAAATTTCCAGCTTATGAGAAGAAACCTACCTTTCCATCAAAAATACTAGTCAAGAGAAATCTCCTAGTTGAGCTATATTCTAGAAACTATAACATAGAATATGGCCTTGTCAATGGTGTTGATGAAGCATTGAAGGATTGTTCAAAGGAAATAAATGAATTCAATATCATTTGGATAGAATTTCCTAATCCAATTTTCGAAAATTTCCAAAGATCAAAGTTCCATGAACTATATTACATAAATATTTCACCAAGTTGAAAATCAATATTTCACATTGAAAATCCATTTCTATGCACTAAAGGAAAGGTTCAATGCACAATACAAAAACAATTCTCAATGAAACTTTCTTGTGCTAGAACAATACATAGAGGCAAAGGATTGATTTTAGATAATATTTCATTTGATCCAAGCAAAATTAGAACTCATGGATTAGTATACACATATTTATCACAAGTGAAAACCATGAATTCGTTGTTTCTAATTCAAAAACTAACATAGGGAAATTTTTATGTCAACAAAAAAGTGACAATAGAGATGGAATGAATATTTGCACATCAATCATGGAAATTAGACTATGTGCAAACTTCTATAACATGTTCAAATGGAATTTCAATTGTAAATTTAAACACACATAGTATACATGAAAACCTTGATGACATTTTACAAGATGAAGACCTTATAAACAATATGATCCCATGTTTTTCAAGAAACACGAAACAAATATCCACCAAGTGAAAAGAAATTTTCCAAATTCAATTTTAATGAAACATACTCTATTCATAGTGTCCTTTCTTGTATACAAAGAACCATAGACATAATTTCAACAAAAAACTTTTGAAATAACAAATTTGGACTTATTATGTCGGAGCTATATGTGCAACAACATGTTTGCATAATCAACATATATGTTGCTGCATTTACATTTGCCTCAACAATCATTGAAACAATTTCAATTATCAAAGTGCAAATTCTTTATAGTCATTGTATGTTGGTAATCATTTGGGATTTTAATATTGATATTCATGCAAATAGTCAAAGAAGAAAACAATTAATAGACTATATGAACTCACAACAATTGCAAGAGATAACAAACAAATCTATTCATAAAACAAAAAGCCAAATTAGCCACATATGGACAAACTTGGATTCTAACAATCGTGAAAGAAGTACATTAGATGCGTATTGGACTGACCTTGGTGAAATTCATGATTTGTTGCATTTAAATTGAATTTTGCTTCAAAAAGTTCACCTCATAAGTATTCATAGAATTTTTCACAAATTTGAGTTTTAACCATTGTGAAATCAGTATATCAGATGCAAATTTAACTGGCCATGATGTGATTCATGCTTTGTTACATCTAACTAGAATTATAAATCCAAGACTTGGCTTCATGATTATTCATATTTCAAAATTGCAAAGGTCAAATACAATTAAAAATTCTTGTTTTAACCACATGTGCCTTGACTCTTCTCATTTGTTCTTCTTTTTCAAATATATTGATTTTGTTTTATGCTACACTGAAAACCTATGTAAAATGAATAATGCAACATATGTTTTATTTGAAATTGGTCAATATGTACTCACTATGATAGTTGGATTATTTTTATTATGGATGGTAACTATTATAAACTATGTTTGAAATTAGTGACATTGACACAAATGATCAATGTTTAGCAATAGTATACTTAGTATGAGCTAAACATGTATCTAAACAACTTATTTGTATGAGCAATAGTATACTTAGTATGAGCTAAACATGTGACTTATAGGAACATAATTTGTATACATAGGATAACACTGCATGCCAAATCTAATTGTACCATGCCCAACCGAAAACCATCCAAATTGATCTTATAGATACTATAATTATCAATGCATATTACAAAATCATTTAAATACTTATTTGTAAACAACCTAAAAATGTTCATCATGTTTGGTGGTTCTTTAAAGTAATCAATGTTCTATGAATTATACCATAGGTGCACAAATCACCTTCATACCATTTACAATAGCTTGTTTATGATGATAGACAAACATATGTCAACGTACTTTCCCATCAATATCCTTGACAACCCAATTGGGTTCCAACATTATCCCTTCATGTAATATGGTAGTTAGGCCATATCTTGCAAGTTTTATCACAAATGTGAAAATGTCTTCCAAGGTCTCTTGGAAATCCACAACTATTGCATGAACTAACAAGAGGCATTGTTTTCCATGTCCCTCTTTTAGAAATTTTCTAAGAATCATTTGGATCTTCATGTATTTTTATACAAAAGGAAATATATATAAAAAATAGGAAACACTGACCTACTAACAATATTCTATGTTGTATACTAGTTATACTTCTCAACAATACATCTTGAGCAAACTATCTCTAAATTTTGAAAGAAAAATAAATTTTGATTAAACATGCAGAATAATTCATGTCCACGGAATACAAAAAACATCAATGTTGAGTTGCAAAACCCAAGAATGGTTTCGATATTTACAACTTAGAATGTAGTTACTTTAGACAATAATGTATTTTTTCCTTGTACTAAAATTATTAGCTTTTAAAATTAATTTTACTTGTTTTTAAAAAAATGATTTAATTTAGTATTTAGTGTAAAATATGTATTAGAATTTGAGCTTCAGTTATAGAAATCACTATTATTAGTGATACCATAGATATGTGCTATGTTATGTCCTAGTGCATATGGTTGTCAATGTAGATCTATTGCAAAAATTTCCTTGCCACCTACAAAAAAAACACAGAATACCATAAGATTTTATTTGCGCATTCATTCCAAGGATAGAAATGACTTCTTACAAAGCAAATAACTAGACAGTTGACAATAATGATAGTGAACAAACCAAACGTACAATGATTATTTTATAAATTAAATTTTGATACAAAAAAATACTGAATTGATTTATGGAGCATGTTAAAAATTGACTTTTAATATTGAAAAAATAATGGAACAAATGGATTGTGTTCATAGGAAAACCAAATAGTATCTGGTGTCATGTTCTATATTTGACATATGGATGCAAAGATCGACCAATGTTTTCGAAGGATATTTTCTAGTTATATATGGTTGTGCTTCCATGAAAACCTCAAACTCACCACCAAAAGCGCAAGTTGTATATGTTGATATTATTGACACACGTGGTGAAATTACAATAATTGTGAACATTAGTGACAGGCTCATATCACAATTTTTTCCACATTTCTCTCCTGGTAACAATGCTTGTATAAAAGGCTTCGATATCATTAAAAGAACAAATATGAAAGAGGATATGTTGGTCATTATGTTGAAATTGTTGTCATTGATGTCAAAGGTAGACAAAATTGTGACAATAATCGATGTCATTTATGTCAAAGAAAAAGGGAGAATGAATTTTATCATTGATGAAAAATATAGGGGGAGACTACTCAGGCCAAAAGAGCATATCGAGGAAGCGCCTAAATTGTATAACTAGGAAAACAGAGGTATGAGGATGCCAAGAATACCCTGCAAATAGAGGAATGAGATCGAGGAAGTGAAGAGATTTGTGGTAGAGAAATCACAATTTGAATAAAGATACAATCCTGTGAAATAGTTTTGTTGCAGAGTAATCATGGTTTTTAGAAGACTGAGAGTGCAAAAAAAGGTCAGGCCTAGGAATACACTAAAGGGATGAGCAGATCCCAATGGAACAGATTAAAGTAAAAACATATAATGATATATCCCACATTCAAAATGAAATTCTATCTCGAAGGGTTTATAATGAAAAGGTGTTATTACTAAGTTTGAATAAGAATGGGAAAGTTACAAAACCATGTGCAAAGGGTTAACTTTTAGTGGTTTAAATCCTAACCGTTGATCTCCAAAGATCAACAACTAAGATCAAAGTATTGGGGTCCAGTGTATATAAAATATTGGATATCATGTGAAAGAACGATGTTAAATCTTCGAGGGTCCAGTGGGAAGATACCCCAATGGCCCAATAGCCTAGTGCCTTGATGATCCGATATCATCATATTAGATACCAGAAGGATGTCACATTAGTGCAGTGTTAAAGTCCCAAGGTCTTGATACCTAGTGGGAAAGCTCATATGACACATCAACACCACGTGTTGAGTTATATTAGTGCCACATTAGAGGGAGCCCACATCAGTACCACACTAGTTCCATAACAAGAAGCTTTGCAAATGTGATGTGTAGTACCACGTGTTAGGACACATACGATGTAATATCATCTAGTATATGTGTAGATGAATTTTAGGATCAGATCATAACCCCTGTTCATGGGTCATTAATTAGTAGGATATGCTTTCTATGTACTAAATGCCGACATTGATTAATAATGCCTGATAAATAAAGGAGAATAAGTTAATGTAAGAAGACCTAATAGAATCTTTCGCTTCTAGAAATATATTCCTCTAGAAGTTTCCTTAGAAGGAAAAATTAGTATAAATAAGAGTAGGAGGTATTGGATATTTTGTCTTGGACATTATTGTAATAGAGCTCTACTCTGTTGGAGATTTCCCCCTTGAAGAGGCAATTGAACATTTCTATCTCTAATAAAGGTTCTCTTTCTGGTGTTATTCTAGCATTGTTCTAGCTATAATCTTGTTGTTCCATTACTTAGTGCTAAATATTTCAATTCCTCATATTATTGTTCATCTGGTATATTGCATGTGGTATCATATCTCCTTCCTGGAAGAAACTGTGGGGTAAATTGTTTTTTAGGGTAGAGACATATTTTGGAATATTTAATCTACAGAGACCAGTCGTTCTATGCATAAACCCGTGGCCGGGGACTCATACATGTGAGAACTACAAGTGGTACTCAAGCGCACATTTTTGACCACCCTTGTAACCATTGTTGGTACCCCTTCGATTGGTAGTGCATCAAACAACACCTATATACAGATCGTCCTAGATATCCTGAAGCCCTCCATAGATAAACCAACTGGCCACTTGACTGCTATAGTTCCACTGAAAACAATACTCGGGAAGATACTCTCTAGTACCTACGTAGTTGGGTAGTATGACTAAGGGAACAGTCTATCCTTCTTAGTTGGTGACTTGAGATATTGGGTTGAGTTTTATTGTTGGACCCACACGTATATCAGAGAGCTATAACATAGGGAGAACCCTTGTCTATAGAAACCTTGAATATCCTAACCCTTGGGACAGAAACATCAACAAAATATACAAGATCTATTGCGAGGCAACTGTATCTCCTACATTATAGTTTCAAAATTCCTACACATTTCTTCTTGTTAAGTAGTGGTACCCTTCATTTTTAATTCATTTGTTTTAGGTGGACCCAACCCTTTTCAGGATGCCCTTATTTTATACCTATCCCAATGCATTCCTCTCTTTGCCTTGATCACCCGAGTACCTATCAATTTTAGGCCCATATTTTTGTCCTGACACATCCTCTTCTACTTAAGCCTCCACCATGCCTACTACCCGCTCTCAATCCCAAGAAACCTTGGAGGATCAGGTGTCCAACCTAGAACAACAAATGGCCTCCATCAACACCACCTTACAAGTTGTCCCTGACAAGCAATGCCAAGCTTTGGAGCAATTCCTTAAGGGTAAGAATGTTGAGCCCACTCCTGAGGACCCTCAATCTTCCAATTATGAGTATACTCACTCATCCCACTCCCCTTGGGTTTCTCCACCCTCTTGGAATAAAGTTCCCAAAGTTGACATGCATAAATTTGATGGGTACAACCCCACCGGATGGGTTTCTCAAATGGAACAATACTTCTCCCTTCATGATATTTAGGATGATGAGACAAAAATCCATGTAGGGGTTTTTTAATTAGATCAAGAATCCTGGAAGTGGTGGAAGTTCCATAAGAAATGTTATATAGACATTGAATATCAAGGGATACATCAAATATAGGCCAGTTATGGTGTTGATTGATAGTGGTAGCACCCATAATTTTATTCATCACGTGCTTGTTGAAGAGACTCATTGCTTTGTCTTCCATGTTTCTAATTTTCTAATTTTCATCGCTAATGGTGGTATGAGGAAGTGTGGGGGCCATTCTAAGAATATAAAACTCCAAATGGGTGATTATTATCTGAAAACCCACTTGTTATGTATTTCCATGGGAGGTTGTGATATAGTTCTGGTTGTGGAATCCCTTCGCACTCTGGGACCAATCGCAATGGATTATCAAGAGTTATATATAAGCTTCACCCATGAGTCTCACTTCTATACCCTCCAATGTCTCCAAGAGGGCTCTCCTAAAATCATCAGTTCTCATAGGATGGAAAAATTGTTGAAGAAAGGCCACCATGGTGTGATTTCTCAATTGCATGCCATCCAAGTCACTGATGAGGCCTCTCCAATAGTCCCTCCTATCCTGTAATTAATCTTGGACAAGTACCCCAAGGTATTTGAATTTCCAATGGATTTACCTCCTTCCAGGGGTCAGCATTATCAGAACATCCCTCTCCTTTCATGTAGTCAACCCCAAATGTACATCCCTACAAGTATTCATTTGCTCAAAAAAATGAAATAAAAAATATGGTGCAGGAATTACTGGAGGCGGGGGTAATTATCCCCAGTACCAGCCCCTATTCTTCTTCTATGATGATGGTCTTAAATAAAGAAGGTAATTGGTGCATATGTCCTGATTTTTGTGCCTTAAATAAATTGACCATCAAAGATAAGTTTCCCATTCCTATCATTGATGATCTATTGGATGAACTCCAAGGTGTCTATGTCTTCACCAAATTAGACCTATGCTCTGGTTATCACCAGATCTAGATAAAGGAGGTATATATTTTGACGACTACTTTTAGAACTCATGAAGGACATTATGAATGCTTGGTCATGCATTTTGGCCTTTGCAATGCCCCATCCACCTTCCAAAGTCTCATGAACAAAATATTGAAACCTTACCTTCATCAGTTTGTCCTGGTTTTCTTTGATCACATCCTCATCTACAACCACACTTAGGATAACCACCCTCTACACGTGGACAAATTTCTTCATTTTATACATCACAACCAATTGTTCTTCAAAAATACCAAATTTTCCTTTAGAACCAACAAAGTGGAATACTTGGTGTTATCACTCTCTAAATTTTCTTGGCTGCAACATAAAATCTCAGAGGTAACCACAAACCTACTTTCAGAGTGGAAGTTAGCCTTATGCCAGTCTAGAGAGGTTTGTCTCTTAAGAGTTTTTCAATCAATACAATGGCTATTTTCTATGAGAATAAAAAGAGTATGAAACAATTAGTAGGGTTGAGAGGAACATCTATTGGGCATGGAGTCATAAGGAAAATCAATTCAAGGTTTTCAGAACTTGGTAGAAAAAAATTAATCTCAAAGGAAAGACAACTAACTATTGCTAGACATAAAATACTAAAATATGGATAGATGAAAAAGGAAACATTCAAAGTCACACAAAGCATCCATCTTAGATGAATTATGCATAAACTTATCAATCTGAAAATGAATATTTGAAACAAGATATATACAGAGAATATCAGAATGATTTATGCATCAACAATTTATCATTCAAACATAGAAGAATATAGTTAATGATAACAAAGAAAGAAATAACATACACTAGGAACATTGACTACAACAACTAAACAAAGAAATATCTGAGCAAAATCTTCAAACACTTGTCTGCAACCCTTTCATTAATATTCATAAAATATTACAAAACCAACAATCTTCTTACTCAACTCTCGAACCCTTCTATTGTATTTTTCATTACAATAAATATAATTACACTTCATATTGATTCCATTAAGTGGAAATAGTTATTTTTTCTTACCCAAAAAGAAGTTACAAAAGATAAACTACTTTATTAACAAGTTTTCAACTAAATTGCCACGAGTTCCTACAATTTAGGGTTTTAGTTTCTGACTAACTTATATGCCCTAATACATTTATGTTACATATATTTAATGGAAAAATGGTTGTATTATCCAATATTGGTGCTGACATATCAAAATCATCCCATCTGTCAACTAAAAATACTCATTTATGTGATGACTAGTGACTTCACAACAATAAAAAAAAATTGCTTTGAAATCTCGGTTTGAACAGTTTCGTAGCAAAAATTGCTGCGAAATCTCTGTTTTCATTTGCTGGTGCTGAAAACTACTTCAGAATTGATCCAAACCGATTAGATAACTTCACAAAACAAAAAATAACATGACTTACACTGAGTTCTATCAAATTATTCCATTGCAACCTGGGCCAGTAAGTCCATATTCCTTTTTGCCATTTGTTCCTTTATCAGTATGTCCTTTGTCTTCAATAACCTATTATGCTTGTATAGATTTTTCACTTGTTTGTGTAGGGGTAAATACCTCTCGACCATTAATTTTCCTTTCTCCAAATCTTCTTCACACACGTCCAAATGTTCTGCTATCCTTTCTTTCATTTACTTGTTTTCTTCCCTTAGTTTTACAATTTCAGCCCGAGCCTCCTTCAACTGTTTCTTTAATATTTTAGCTGTCATGTCTTATTTTTCTGGAGGAGGTTGAACCTCAACCACTTCCTCAACAACACAATGAACATGTGTCTCATATTTGGTCTTTTCAACATGGATATTCTTTCTTACTGATGATCTAGTTACAGGCCTGCCAATCTTTTCTCTGTCAAGTACTTCTGGACTAAACCTCACTTTTTTGCCTGATGTAGGATTTTATTCTACAACATAATTAGTTTCAAGAGAGGGAAATGTTTCATCTGTAGGAATTTCATCTGCAAGAATTTCATCTATAGGATTTTCATCTACAAGATTTTGTTTCTTTGTTGCAGACTCGGTGAATGGTTTCTTGGGTTTTGTCACTTTTACTTATTTAGGAGGGAAAAGTATTTTTTTACCTTTTACCTTTCTTCTTTTACTTTCAAGGGTCTCCTCAATGTATATAGTTGTTTCAACACCTTGGAAATGATTTTTACCCACTTTTATGGATCCTTTGCTAAGAGAGATATTGGTTATAGTCTTAGGGGTTTCAATCACAATAAGTCGTTCTTTGTCATCTCCTCTTTTCCTTTTCAAACCACTAGAGACTGCTTTAGTACTTGTAGGAGTATTTCTATAGTCTTAGGGGTTTCAATCACAATAAGTCGTTCTTTGTCATCTCCTCTTTTCCTTTTCAAACCACTAGAGACTGCTTTAGTACTTGTAGGAGTATTTCCTTTGGATGGTGGGGAACTAATAGTTTTTGCACAAAATCCTGATGCAGCCAAAAACTAATTCTATTCTCTCTTTGATTTCTTAAGTTCTTCAAATACCAACAATTTAATAAGACTTAAATGGAACAAACTCGACTCAACTTGATTAGATTTAGCTTGTATTTTGTCAGACATTTTCCCCGAGCTTCTAGAAATATAATACAGGAGGTTTAGGGATTTCTTACCTGTAAAGTGCATGAGAAATTTGATATGGTACATGTATACCTTGTTGAAACTCCCTTCACATGTGAAGTATCTTTGTATTACCCTCAAAAAATTTGAGGGTAAAATGGATTGGGAAAGCTATGACACTTTTAGTACACATGTAAACTTGCTCACATGACCTTATTATGACATGAAACTCACCCTCTCTAATGATGACATATGATCATGTAACAAACTGAATTGACCTTGGGACAAGACTGACCACTTTAAATATGACTTGGAATGAAACTCTAAGCCCCTAGACATGACTCAATGTAAACCAACATGACTCATAAGTGAATGAACTCAAAAACTATTGTCATGGAACACTGATCCTAGGAACTTGACACATGGTTTTTGAGAAGCCAATACATGACCACATGAATCAATCAAAAAAACCAATTGTTTTGAATTTGTAAATTAATACCCCCTTGTTATCAAACTAATCGATAAGTGAGGACACAAACAGATCTCCCTAGTTTCACCCCAAAACTAGAACAAAACAAG
>CBVK0103036778.1:0-18808 GCA_900067695.1 Picea abies | reverse complement strand
TCTTGAAATTAAGGAACCACTTGGCCTCCCCCCCCAAGAAGCTCATGTAACTGTTATTCTCCATTAAAACAATAATGGGTAATTAAAATATAAAAAAAAGTACCTAGCCCCTCAAGCCCCCTCTCTTGTGGAATCATAGCCCCCTATAAATCTTGTCTTTGTCCGTCTAGCAGACAACGATGTGTTTTATATTAATAATGATCATAACATTACATTTCCTAGGCACATTGGCCTCATAATAATTGTTTAGGCATTCTCGCCTTCCATAACTTAACAAAAATACGAGGCTCAAAACCTAGGGTGTTACAATCTTTATTACCACACCTTTTTATTTATTTTTCTTAGGTAAATGAATGGCTTCTTGCACCAACACTATATTGTCTATTAATTTCCTATTTTGCATAAACCCTCAATTTTCGGAAATGATCTTGGGAAACACTTTTTTTCAATCTTGTAGTAATTATTGTTGTCATTATTTTATATGATGAATTGCAAAGAGATATTTTTCATAACATGGAAAATGAAGATGGATTAGCCTCTTTTGGAATTATAGAAGGAAAAGAAGAATTTGTGTTACCTCCCACCTTGCCATTATTTTTCACATATTGGAGTATCCTTTTAAAATTTTTCTTAATCAAACTCCAATAATTTTTGGAAAAAGAGATTGAGAAACCATCAGCCCCAAGGACCTTAATAGGTTCTAAACCCCAAATGGCTTTCAAAATATTCTCCCCTATGTGATTCATTAAGTCAAAGTTATCATTCTTTGTGGTAGTCTTGGGTATATTTTCCAACATGAACGATACCCCATTAGGATCAACTTTTCCCTACTCTATGAGAAGATTGTCGAAGTGAGGCCAAGCCACTTGCTTCATCTCTTGGCATTATGAAATTTTAGTGACATCTTCTTAAATTATTTATTTGACATTATTTTGGGAAACTCGTGCTTTAGCTTTCTTGTGGAAGAAAGTCATGTTTTGATCCACTCCATTTAGCCAAAGAATTTGTGAATTTAATCTCTAGGTCTCTTCTTCATTAATTCCGATCACCTTTTTCAATTTTTTTCTATATCTTAGTTCCAAACTCTTGAATATTAGTAGTGACCTCATCATTTTATAATTTATCATATAAGAAAAAACATTTCGTGGTTTTCTCCCGCTTTGGGTTTCCACATAAAAACACTTGTGTACTATGTAAGTGTATGATTTCTCATTTTTTCATTGTTTATTTACTCTGAAACTATTGGATCATAATGCTACATTGATATAAGACTTTCATTTTATGGAGTAGATTTCTCTATTATTGATTCACCCCCCCTCTCAATAATCCAACAGTAAGTGTTCATGATTACTCTCCCTATTTTCGGTTCATCACCATATAAGTGAGGACTTTTCTTATCACAATTATTTACAATGTTAAATCTTACTTATTGAACCACCAAATTACCAACAAAATCCCTCTATGAAGTTCACTGCAATGACTAGGGACCTATACGCCCTCAATCATACTGTTAGAATCACTTCTCTCCTCCATATTGATGATATATAATGACTCAAACTCTTTCCCATCATAACAACATGTTAGAGACCTAAAATCTCATTCCAATGGTTTCACTCTGATGGATCATTCTGACAGATCCAACGACTCTCAAACTCGAGAACCAATGACTATGATCTCCTAGGGCCTTCAATTCACCCGATGGTTACCACCTGTCTCTTCAACTGCTTGATAGATGAACACTTGGGTCCCACGATGATCCTACAATTGAGATCACATTGCACCCATTCTGTGATCTATGGTCGTCATTCTATCTTGGAGTCCTCCTCCATCGAAATGCTCCACCCCGGTGCCATGAACCACTCTGACTGGTACGCTCTGACAAAAAAACACTGCGACGAATTTGACGATCCTTGGATGCTTCATCTGACGGACGAGGTTCACTCGGAGTTTAAAACTACTAAGTAGTTAAGGTTCCTATCCTTCCTCCTCGGATCAAATTACCTGAGATCCTACAAGACACCTTCCAATAGGTTGACGGTCCTCAGACTATCTCATAGTTGGAATCTCCCTCGGAATCTGTCACTTGAGTCTCTAATAGTTCATACTCTGATATACTTATAACCCTTATGCCCAACATCAATGGTCTATAATTCTTGATATTTATCTTAGATAGATCTACATCTCTCATTGAATCAGAGCCTTCTCCATCGGAGTTCCTATGCAACCTTGCACTTAAACATTCTGATGGCTTCACCATCTGACTAATGGTCAGAATAATTTCGCCATGCCGAATCAATGATTATCATTTATCTTGACTCAAAACACTAGGTTTTCTCGAAATAATAGTCTAAATCGGGACTTAACTATTCAGAGTCCTTCTAGGCTCATTCCTTAAGGTTTTTACCATATCCCTTGGACTCTCACCTTCATTCCCAAACCAACTAAGGAAATTTCACTTCAAAATTTGGATGAAAATTTGCATGCAAAATTTCCATTTCAAACCAGGGTGGTTTCATCGGGCTTAAAGCTCCCTAACTACATAGAGACCCTCTTAGGCTGGTTTCATCGGGCTTAAAGCTCCCTAACTACATAGAGACCCTCTTAGGCTTCAAGGAATTTCACCACCACTTTTAGGGTGAATATTTTCCATATATTGCAAGATTTGTATTCAAAAGGCTTACAATTTTCCATTGTGATGCACTATGTTCTATCACTGCTTGTTGGCCTATTCAAGTTTACCAGGTCATTAGTGAAAACAAGCACACATATACCATTTTTCTCATGAATTCAACCATTCCTTCATACATTCACATTTATCATTAAACTACAAAACAACACATTTACATCACTAAGATAAAGCAAAGCATATGAAGCTAAAACACTTATCTGTTCAGTGAAATGTCAAACCTGCCAACTCAATGAGAGAGGAAGCCTTTCCTCCCAACCGTAGGCTATTCTGCAGTATGCCCTTCTACAACATGCCACCCCTGTGCCAATCCATGATATCACAAGGGGATTGATTCAACTGACTTCCCAATTGGGCAAATGGTCGAGGAAGGTTACTCTCCTTCACTCCACTAGCAACAACAAAATTTTCCTTCTTCCCACTGAGATCATGACCTCCACAAGTTTATCATGCACCTTCCAAACTATATTTAATTTGCATAAGGGAGCCCCTTCTCTATTATACAATCCCTCAACAACCTACCCTTACCAGTGTCGATTTATTTCCAGTAAACACCAAGTCGCATTCCTATATTGCTCCATTCTAGGTCTAGTTCTTCTCTATTCCAGGGTGACCATTAATCTCTTGGGAAATATTTCTATTTTCTTCATAAGTAACTTCCCAAATTCCTCCTTTATCTAGACCTATGTACATGAATACATCTACTCACTACACCATCTCTTTATGAGTCTTTAACTCACACTACTCATTGTGGTTCTCTAGAAGAACCCATCTTTATTCTTCTCTGACTGCTGGAAATATATCCTTGGGTGCATTTTCATTCCCTTCTACTATGTTCTCTCCGCGTATGTTGTTCTATTCCTCTACATCTCATGTCTGCAATGGGTGATGTTTTTCCACCTTTGGTCTCTTCTTCCAGACATTCCTCGGGATTATCGTTATTTCTTTCATATGCAACCCTCGAGTTGGGTTTCTTGAATTCAAAGGGGAAATATAGTGCATCCTTTTGTCATTTTCCAATTGACCCTTGCTTCCCCCCAAACTTCTTCAACCACCAATCCTGCTACCCATAAATGGTCATGTGGCTCTATGCAGATTTGAGTACGTTGACAGGTGATGCATTCAATTTTTCAAGTGTAGGCTGCAATGATGAGAAATATTTCTATTTTCTTCACTAAAACCTCTCAGTTCCACCTCACTAATCCACCTCACCAATTCCCACTTATGATATCATGGCTAGTACTCATGGAATTTCCTTCTCAGACAGTTTTATGAAGTTTTATATTAATAAAAAACATAATTACATGCTTCGTAATCACATTATATGAAGTCTTAGCATAATTAAAATCATGAGGGAAAATAGGGTGTTACATTTCCCTCCCCCTTAAATAAACATCGTCCTCGATGTTTCAAACACCATATATATACAATTATACAGAAAAAAAAAATGGGTATGCCACTCTCATGGAATTTTCCAGTTCCCATGTAGCCTCATCTGCTTCAAAGTGACTCTCATGGAATTTTCCAGTTCCCATGTAGCCTCATCTGCTTCAAAGTGCTTCCATTACACCTTGACCTGCACAACAGATTGGTTCTAGAGCAATGTTTCTCTCATGTCCAGGGTGCATTGAGGTTCAGGATAGAAGTATCCCTCTAGTTCCACTTGTATCAAATTCCATTCAATAACATGATTAGAATCACGAACACATTTCTTTAATAAAGATGCATGGAACACATTGTGAGATTTAACAGTAGGTGGCATAGCAAGTCTATATTCTACTGGTCCCACTCTTTCCAAGACTTCAAACGGTCCACAATATCTAGGTGTTAACTTGGCATAAGTTCCCATCCTTAGGGAACTCCTCTTGGGTTTCACCCTGAAATACACACAATCCCTCACCTTGAACTCTTTATGAGTTCTTCTGTTGTTCGCATAACTCTTCTTTCTATCTTGGGTTGTTTTCAAATTCTTCCTTATCTTGATCATCGATTGTGTTCAGTGAAATGTCAAACCTGCCAACTCAATGAGAGAGGAAGCCTTTCCTCCCAACCGTAGGCTATGCTAAAGTATGCCCTTCTACAACATGCCACCCCTGTGCCAATCCATGATATCACAAGGGGATTGATTCAACTAACTTCCCAATTGGGCAAATGGTTGAGGAAGGTTACTCTCCTTCACTCCACTAGCAACAATAAAATTTTCCTTCTTCCCACTGAGATCATGACCTCCACAAGTTTATCATGCACCTTCCCAACTATATTTCATTTGCATAAGGGAGCCCCTTCTCTGTTATACAATCCCTCAACAACCTACCCTTACCAGTGCTGATTTATTTCCAATAAACACCAAGCCGCGTTCCTATATTGCTCCATTCTAGGTCTAGTTCTTCTCTATTCCAGGGTGACCATTAATCTCTTGGGAAATATTTCTATTTTATTCATAAGTAACTTCCCAAATTCCTCCTTTATCTAGAACTATGTGCATGAATACATCTACTCACTACACCATCTCTTTATGAGTCTGTAACTCACACTGCTCATTGTGGTTCTCTGGAAGAACCCATCTTTATTCTTCTCTGAATGCTGGAAATATATCCTTGGGCGCATTTTCATTCCCTTCTACTATGTTTTCTCTGTGTATGTTGTTCTATTCCTCTACATCTCGTGTCTGCAATGGGTGATGATTTTCCACCTTTGGTCTCTTCTTCCAAACATTCCTTGGGATTATCGTTATTTCTTTCATATGCAACCCTCAAGTCGGGTTTCTTGAATTCAAAGGGGAAATATAGTGCGTCCTTTTTTCATTTTTCGATTGACCCTTGCTTCCCCCCAAACTTCTTCAACCACCAATCCTGCTACCCATAAATGGTCATGTGGCTCTATGCAGATTTGAGTACGTTGATAGGTGATGCATTCAATTTTTCAAGTGTAGGCTGCAATGCTGAGCAATATTTCTATTTTCTTCACTAAAACCTCTCAGTTCCACCTCACTAATCCACCTCACCAATTCCCACTTATGATATCATGGCTAGTACTCATGGAATTTCCTTCTCAGACGGTTTTATGAAGTTTTATATTAATAAAAAAACATAATTACATGCTTCGTAATCACATTATATGAAGTCTTAGAAGAATTAAAATCATGAGGGAAAACAGGGTGTTACATTCCCCTCCCCCTTAAATAAACATCGTCCTCGATGTTTCAAACACCATATATATACAATTATACAGAAAAAAAAAATGGGTATGCCACTCTCATGGAATTTTCCAGTTCCCATGTAGCCTCATCTGCTTCAAAGTGTTTCCATTACACCTTCACCTACACAACAGATTGGTTCTAGAACAATGTTTCTCTCATGTCCAGGATGCATTGAGGTTCAGGATAGAAGTATCCCTCTAGTTCCACTTGTATCAAATTCCAGTCAATAACATGATTAGAATCACGAACACATTTCTTTAATAAAGATGCATGGAACACATTGTGAGATTTAACAGTAGGTGGCAAAGCAAGTCTATATTCTACTAGTCCCACTCTTTCCAAGACTTCAAACGGTCCACAATATCTAGGCATTAAATTGGCATAAGTTCCCATCCTTAGGGAACTCGTCTTGGGTTTCACCCTGAGATACACACAATCCCTCACCTTGAACTCTTTATGAGTTCTTCTGTTGTCCGCATAACTCTTATTTCTATCTTGGGTTGTTTTCAAATTCTTCCTTATCTTGATCATCGATTGTTCCATTTATTTTAGCATTTCTGGTCCAAGTGTGATCTTATCCACTAGATTGTCCCCTCTGATTGGAACTGTGCACTTTCTTCCATACAAAACTTCAAATGGGCTCATTTTCAATGATTTCTGATAACCATTGTTATAGGAAAACTCTACCAGGGGTATATACTCTTCCCATTGCTTGGGTTGATGCATAACATGCATCCTCAACATGTACTCTAGCACTATGTTCACTCTTTCAGTCTAGCCATATGTTTGAGGATGGTAGGCCATGCTAAATACTAGTTGCATTCCCAATCCTGTAAACAAGATTTTAAAAAAACTTGAAGTGAACTTAGCATCCTTGTCTGAGATTATGGTCTTGGGTGAACCATGCAATCTAAAAAATTTCTTTCATGAAAATGTTAGCAACATCTATAGCTTTGAAAGTAAATTTGATAGGAATAAAGTGAGCTACCTTGCTCAACTTATCAACTACTACCATGATTGCATCATGTTGCCTAACTATTCTTGGAAAACCAATAATAAAATCCATGGATATTGTCTCTCATTTCCATTTTGGAATTGGAAAAGGTTGTAATAGTCCTGCATGGTGTTTATGTTCAACTTTTACCTGTTGACACTCCAAACACTTGGCAATATATTCGTCAATGTATTGCTTCATCCTTGGCCAACAATACAACTACCTTGTTGTTGTTACCATTTTTCGATAACCAGGATGACACACATAAGGTCTCTTATGGAATTCATCCATGACCAAATGCTTTAGCTCTGTCGAATTTGGCACATACAACTTGTTGTTATACAACAATAGCCCATCAACTATAAGATGATATCCTTCTTACTTTTAATCTCTAGGTTCTTGCTACAATCCCTCTCTTTTCTTATTGAAAAACTCATCTTCTTGCAAGAGGGCACCAATCCTTTACTTGATGTGAGAGTCTCCTACACTTGTTGATGCTAAGTGTGTGGTCTGCACACTTCAACTGAGTGCATCTACTACTCTATTTTCATTTCCTTTTATGTGTTTGATATCAAAATCAAACTCACTAATCAGATCCATCCACCTGGCCTATATAGCGTTCAACCTTGGTTGGTCAAACAAATACTTTAATCCACAATTGTCCATCATCGGGATAAACCTCCTTTTAAGAAAGTAATGCCTCCGCATCTTCAATGCATGCACAATTACCGCAATCTCTAGATCATGGGTGACATATTGTTGCTCATGTTCATTCTGCTTTTGTGATCCATAGTTGATCACTTGTCCTTCCTGCATGAGGACCCCACCTAGTCCTTATTTGCAAGCATCGGTACAAACCAAGAAATCCTTTTTAGGGTTTGCAATCTTCAAAACATGGCCATTGGTCAAAATATGCTTCAACCGCTAAAAGTTGTCCCATTGAAACAACAACCCATTGTTATCCATTACATTCATCATTTTTATAACATGCATTCTTGGAAAAATAAATATTTTCTCAAACAATCAAGCAATCTCGGGGACCCATTCAAGCCTAGAATTTGAACTCTACTTTGATACTGCTTTGTAACACACCTGATCCCCTAACCCTCTTAGGATGGTGGGATGTTTGATTTTGTTCTCTCTCCTCGAGGTAAGTGTCTGTGATTACTCTCCCTGGTTTCAATTCATCACCATATAAGTGAGAACTTCTCTTATCCAAATTATTTAAAATGTTAAATCTTACTTATTTGACCTCCAAATTACCAACGAAATCCCTATACGGATTTCACTACAATGACTGGGGACCTACACACCCTTAATCAGACGGTTAGAATCACTTCTCACCTCTAGATTGGCGATCTAGAATGACTTAAACTCTTTCCCATCAGAACAACATGTTATAGACCTAAAATCTCATTTCAATGATTTCACTCCAATGGATCATTCTGACATATCCAGTGACTCTCGGACTCGGGAACCAACAAATATGATATCCTCAGGCCTTCAATTCGCTCGATGATTACCACCCATATCTTCAACTACTTGTTAGATGAACAAGTGGGTCCAATGATGATCCTACGAATAAGATCACATCACACCCATTCTTTGTTCTACGGTCCTCATTCACTCTAGAAGTACTCCTCCATCGAAATGCATCCACCCCGGTGCCATGAACCACTTCAATGGGACCACTTTGAAAACAACCACTTCGATGGATCCAACGATCCTTGGGTGCTTCCTATGACGATTGGGGTTGACTCAGATTTTACAACCGCTCAACAGTTAAGGTTCCTACCCTTCCTCCTTGGATTAGATCACCCAAGATCCAACGAATGAGATCCTATGGAACACCTCCTGACAGATCGATAGTCCTTGAACTATCTCATCATTAGAGTCTCTCTCAGAACCCATCACTTGAGTCTTCGATCGTTCATACTCCAATATACTTGTAACCCTTGCACCCCATATTGATGGTCCATAATTCTCTACCCCTCTATTCAATAGACATACGACTCTCATTGTCTTGGAGCCTTCTCCATTAGAGTTCCTATGAAACCTTGCACTTAAACATTCTTATGGCCTCGCCATCCGACCAATAGTCAGGATCATTTCTCCACACTGAATCAACGACTGTCTTTCGTCCCGACTCAAAATACTAGGTTTTCTTAGAATAACAGTCTAAATCAAGACTTAACTATTCAAATTCCTTCTAGGCTCATTGCTTAAGTTTTTTACCAGATCCCTTGGACTCTCACCTTCGCTCCCAAACTGGATAAGGAAATTTTTCTTCAAAACTTGGATGAAGATTTGCATATCCTGCAAACTTTCGATTTCAAAGAAGGGAGGTTTCACTAGGATTAAATATCCCTAATTACACAGAGACCCTCCTTAGGCTTCATGGCATTTCACTGCTACTTTCATGGTGAATATTTTCCATATCTTGCAAGATTTCCATTCAAAAGGATTGCATTTTTCCACAATGATGCACTATGTGCTATGACTACTTATTAGGATATTCAGGTTTACCAAGTGATTAGTGAAAAATTCATACATATCCCATTTTACTCACGAATTCAACTGTTCCTTCATACATTCACATTTATCATTAAACTGCATAACATCATATTTGCATCACTAACATAAATCAAAACATGTCAAGCTGAAACACTTATATGTTCAATGAAATGTCAAACCCACCCACTGATCGAGAGAGGAAGTCTTTTCTCCCAACTGTAGGCTATGATGCAGTATTCCATTCTACAACATGCCACCCTCATGCCAAGCCATGATATCACAAGGGGATTGATTCAGTTGACTGCCCAATTGGGAAAATGGTCTAAGAAGGTTACTCTCCTTCACTCCACTAGCAACAATAGAAGTTTCCCTCTTCCCATTGAGCTTAGGACCTCCATAGGTTTATCAGGCACCTTCCCAACTGGATTTCCTTTGCACAAGAAAGTCCCTTCTCTCCTATATAGTCTCTCATCGACCTCCCCTTAAAAATGGAAATTTCTTTCCAATAAACACCAAGTTGTGGTCCTCTATTGCTCCAATCTAGGTCATGGTATTCTTTGTTTCAAGGTGGCCATTAATATCTTGGGAAATATTTCTATTTTCTTCAGAATTAACTACCCAATTTCCTCTATTATCCAGAACTATGCACATGAATACCTCTACTCATTGCACCGTTTGCTTGTGATTATGTAACTCACTCTGCTCACTATGGTTCTCTGGAAGAACCCGTCTTTTGCCTTCTGGCCTTCAATTCGCTCGATGATTACCACCCATATCTTCAACTACTTGTTAGATGAACAAGTGGGTCCAATAATGATCCTATGACTGAGATCACATCACACCCATTCTTTGATCTACGGTCCTCATTCACTCTAGAAGTACTCCTCCATCGAAATGCATCCACCCCGGTGCCATGAACCACTTCAATGGGACCACTCTGAAAACAACCACTTTGATGGATCCAATGATCCTTGGGCGCTTCCTATGACGATTAGGGTTGACTCAGATTTTACAACCACTCAACAGTTAAGGTTCCTACCCTTCCTCCTTGGATTAGATCACTCGAGATCCAACGAATGAGATCCTATGGAACACCTCCTGACAGATCGACAGTCCTTGAACTATCTCATCATCAGACTCTCTCTCAGAACCCATCACTTGAGTCTTCGATCATTCATACTCCAATATACTTGTAACCCTTACACCCCATATCGATGGTCCATAATTCTCTGCCCCTCTATTCAATAAACATACGACTCTCATTGTCTTGGAGCCTTCTCCATTGGAGTTCCTATGAAACCTTGCACTTAAACATTCTTATGGCCTCTCCATCTGACCAATAGTCAGGATCATTTATCCACACTGAATCAATGACCGTCTTTCGTCCCGACTCAAAATACTAGGTTTTCTTAGAATAACAATCTAAATCAAGACTTAACTATTCAAATTCCTTCTAAGCTCATTGCTTAATTTTTTTACCAGATCCCTTGGACTCTCCCCTTCGCTCCCAAACTGGCTAAGGAAATTTTTCTTCAAAACTTGGATGAAGACTTGCATATCCTGCAAACTTTCAATTTCAAAGAAGGGAGGTTTCGCTAGGATTAAATCTCCCTATTTACACAGAGACCCTCCTTAGGCTTCAGGGCATTTCACTGCTAGTTTCATGGTGAATAATTTCCATATCTTGCAAGATTTCCATTCAAAAGGATTGCATTTATCCACAATGATGCACTATGTGCTATGACTACTTATTAGGATATTCAGGTTTACCAAGTGATTAGTGAAAAAATCATACATATCCCATTTTACTCACGAATTCAACTGTTCCTTCATACATTCACATTTATCATTAAACTGCATAACATCATATTTGCATCACTAACATAAATCAAAGCATGTCAAGCTGAAACACTTATATGTTCAATGAAATGTCAAACCCACCCACTGATCGAGAGAGTAAGTCTTTCCTCCCAACTGTAGGCTATGATGCAGTATTTCATTCTACAACATGCCACCCTCATGCCAAGCCATGATATCACAAGGGGATTGATTCAGTTGACTGCCCAATTGGGAAAATGGTCCAAGAAGGTTACTCTCCTTCACTCCACTAGCAACAATAGAATTTTCCCTCTTCCCATTGAGCTCAGGACCTCCATAGGTTTATCAAGCACCTTCCCAACTGGATTTCCTTTGCACAAGAAAGTCCCTTCTCTCCTATATAGTCTCTCATTGAACTCCCCTTAAAAATGGAAATTTCTTTCCAATAAACACCAAGTTGTGGTCCTCTATTGCTCCAGTCTAGGTCACGGTATTCTTTGTTCCAAGGTGGCCATTAATATATTGGAAAATATTTCTATTTTCTTCAGAATTAGCTACCCAATTTCCTCTATTATCCATAACTATTCACATGAATACCTCTACTCATTGCACCGTTTGCTTGTGATTATGTAACTCACTCTGCTCACTATGGTTCTCTGGAAGAACCCGTCTTTTGCCTTCTTCGATTGCTGAAAATATCTCCTTTGGTGTGTTTTTATTCCCTTCTACTATTTTCTCTCTACGTATGTTGTTCTATTCCTATGCATCTCATGGTTGTGCATATGGGTGATATTTTCCACCATTGGTATCTTCTTCAACACATTCCTTGGGATTCTCGTGACTACTGTCAGACGCAACCCTCCAGTCGGGTTTCCCAAATTCGAATGGGAAATCTAGTGCATCCTTCTTTCAGTTTTCAATTGACCCTTGCTCCCCCCCACACATCATATCTATCAGCAGCTATAACTCCTTCAACCACCAATCCTGCTACCCATAACTGGTCACTTGGATCTATGCAAATCTGAGTACATTGGAAGGTGATGCATTCAAGTTTGCAAGTGTAGAATGGAATGCGAAGCAAGATTTCTATTTTCTTCACTAAAACCTCTCAGTTCCACCTCACCAATTCCCACTTGTGATATCATGGATAGTACTTCAGGAATTTCCTTTTAAGTCAACTATTTGATGTATTGTATTAATCAATAACATAATTACATGCTTCATAATCACATTATATGAAGTCTTATCATAATTACAGTCATGGGGGGAAACATGGTGTTACACCCATAATCTGGAGCATCTTGGAGTTGGAGAACAATATGTGTGTGATCATATACTACTAAGGCTACAATATTGGATTTTATTATGTAGTCCTGAAGGAGGAGGTCACTTATCACTAAAAACATGTCCAATCTGGCCACTATATCGCCTAGCCCTGTCCTTCGATTTTTTCAAGTGTATTTCCATTTCATTGGATTGATATCTACCTCCTTCGATTTTTTCAAGTGTATTTCCATTTCATTGGATTGATATCTACCATGTCCCAATCATTGATCAAATCTTCCATATTTTCTCTAAACAGGTCCCTGATGATGTTACCCCCTCTTTCTCTTTGTTGTGAAAGACAACATTGAAATCCCCTACTAGAATACTACTTCTAACATATTATGAATCTTTTAGATCTAGAAGTAACTTCCAACAAAAATATTTTTCCTTGTAAACTATAGGCATATATACATTGAATATGATAAATTTCTTATCAAAATGTCGATGAATAAGGCCTGTTATTGTCTAGTTTTGAGATTAAATAAAACGATCTAGTTTCCATTCCTTTCTATTACATAATGTGCACAAACCTCCCAATGCTCCTCCTGAACTATTTATTACTCCATTGCTTGAATGTCATTGATATTTTACTATTTTCACTACTTCAAAATATTCCATTTTTGTCTCTTAGAGAAGGAGGATTGTAGGCTTTTTTGTTCTTATCAGATCCCTTATAGCTTCCTCTTTGTTTCTGCCACCTAGTCCTCTACAGTTCCAAGAGACAAATATCATTATTTAGATAATGGTTTTGGGTTGCCTCCTCTCTAAGGCACATTGCTTGATATAATTATGGATGATTTTCTTCC
Source organism: Picea abies (assembly GCA_900067695.1). NCBI lineage: Eukaryota > Viridiplantae > Streptophyta > Pinopsida > Pinales > Pinaceae > Picea > Picea abies. The sequence goes on along the minus strand of CBVK0103036778.1, from coordinate 5,465 downwards.
TACTCCAAGGGTTTTATCAATAATTGTCTGGGTGCCCATCAATTTGTCTCTATTGACAACTTCCTTCCTTTTAACTTTCGTAGTTTTCCTTCTTGATTTTTTTGGAAGTTTTTCTTTAGGGTTCCCATCCTCGTTTTCCTCTTCCTTTGTCTTCATATGATCTTTGTGCTTGAGTCTGAGATTAGGAAATATTATTTATGAATCTATGATATTAATGGTCTCTTAACATCTTTCTAGGACAAGCTCCCCTTCTTCAAGAGGTTGAAAATCTATTGTTTGGACTAAAGGTGACTCAAATAATGGTGTGGATATAGCCACTAAAAACATATGATGGTTTTCCAAAATTTCTTTGAAGAGTTTATGGGACAAAAATTCATATTTATTGGAAAGAGGCAATTGACTGTCATCTTTCCCTTGGATTTTCTTCAAGTGGTCCGTACTAGGGATTAAGGGGTTTCTTATGATAGGAATATTTTCCCAACGAGGCTTCGACATAGACGGAGAATATACTCTTAACGCCAAGGCTTGGTATTTTCCATGGAGATCTATACTCAAACCCATATTCCTCTTAACCATCTTCCATAACTCTTGTTTTTCTGGTGCTACCTAAAGGTTTTCCCAATGAGGCTTCGACATAGACGGAGAAGATACTCTTGACGCCGAGGCTTGGTATTTTTCATGGAGATCTATACTCAAACCCATATTCCTCTTAACCATCTTCCATAACTCTTGTTTTTCTGGTGCTACCTAAAGGTTATGGGATTCCTTCTTGCAATTTTTAGTGAAATGCCCATATTTGTGACAAATTTTACACTTGAAAGGGAGTTGTTCATAATTTAAAGGTTGTTCATGTTGCCAATTGTCCAAAGATGAGAGGGTGGCCTCTAGTAATCCATTTTCCAAGTCAACCTTCACACACATTCGTGCGTAGGCATACACATTCTCCTTTGGTTTGACTCTATCAATATATCACCCTAGGGAATTCACAATGCTTCAGAAGGTGTCATCACTCCAATAACTAAGGGGAAGGTGAGGAAGATGCACCCATCTTGGAACTATTGAAGGAACATCATACTCTGGACTAAAGTCAAGGGTCCATTGGTTTAAATAGGTACCACGAGAATGAGAGAAGTAAGGTCCATTCCAAAAAATTAAATGTTTTTTTTCCTTCAACTCGAACAAGAAGGTATAAAATCCTCTACCATAGCAGAAATGGTTTAGCTACCCTTTGATCATAACCTTCCAATTTTTTTTGCAACCAGGTCACTTTAGCTATGGGGGAGGGATAGATACCAACAAATCGATCTATGAGACCCCTTTTAGCAACGACAATAGCATTAACTAATATTTTATCAGTGCATTTGAAAAATCTAGGCAAAAAAGCTTTTGAGGCTTTGTGATAGGAAGAAACCATGGCATGAATTAAATTAGAATTATAGATTTAAATTGAGATATCATTCTTACTTGTAGTGTTATTACTTGTAGGGATATAGTAATCGGTTCGCTTGTTTTTCAATTAGTTCAGCACGGGGTTCAACACGTTTAAACCAAAGTTTTAACAAACCTTCAAAAATTTTGCAAAATCATTTCATTGTTATCCTAAGTTCATCAACCTTTGAGGTTATTTTCATTTCAATTTTAACCTAAGTTAATGTTTGAGGCCTTATTTGGCCTCATACCAAGGTAAAAGACAATGTTTTACTGTTGTTTTTTATTTCTAACTTAGGATACGATATACATAATAATGCACATACGTTACATGAATTAATGCTAACCCTTAAGTTAGAATTAGTTCATAAAATTAAATGTTTGTGTCCACTCCCATTTTCAATTCTTTTCCATTTGTTTGTGTCCACGCTATAGAAATATCCATCCATAGGATAAAATATGAAACATCTTATCGAATTTGTTTCTCATTCATTTCTCAGTCTAATCCATCAAGTTGTAGATCCGGTTGTAGTCAATCCATTAGCTTGAGCGAGGAAGGAAAACAAAAAGCATGTGAGTAAGCATGAAACAATTTGTAAGCATGAGAGATAAGTTTTTGGTGCATGTCTTTACCTTTTCTGACCACCAAGTGCTTGCATCCCCTACTACCTGATGAATCCACCTAAAAGTGCCCTGTACCTGATGAATCCACCTTAAAGTGCCCTCGATATCAAGGATTCAAGGATTCAGTAATGTCTACCCCTGCTACCTACTACTTGATAGATGAATCCCTGCTACTTGACAGATGAATCTGCCTGAAATTGCCCTAGATATGAAGGATTTTGTCTGCCTAGTAGTTAGTTGATTCTGTTATAATCTCTATCAACAAAAATAGTTTATTATGATTCTATTATAACAAAAATAGTTTATTATGATTCTATTATAATTTGTAGAGAATTTTCCATACCTGAAGCTTAGAGACTTTTCCATATTTGAAGCTGGATTTGTTGTTTCCAGCACCTTTGAGCTCAGGATGAAGTTCTCACAAGTTTCATTGTTGTTCAATGATGAACACGCCCACCAAAATGCGGATTCTTACCATGCATGACACTTGGTAATGTCGACCCACTTGGGAGAGAGCCTTTATGCTTTATGCTAGATTTAGAGCTAGATTCAGAGCTAGTGGTTTAAGTGCCTCTTGTTGACAGGGAACCCATGAATGATCCGCAAGTGGCAAAGATGTCTCTTGTCGCAGATAGACATTGAGTTCCAGGTTCAGTGTAGGCATGTTTACAAACTCTTTATCTACTTAACTAGTGTTCCTCTTTTCTCAGATAAGTAAAAGTAAATAATTGTTCCTCTTTGATACTAGAATAAACAATTAAATAAAAGTTTCAATAAAACAAAACATAGAAAGCCACAAAAAAACAATTAAATAAAAGTTTCAATAAAATAGAAGAATAGAACATAGCAAGCCACGACAACATTCCCCTCCAAGCAATGACTTGTTGCTCTGTAACTCGACTTGTTAATAAGTCATATATTTTATTATGCTTAATTATTTTTTAGAATTTCATCTATATTGCTTTTTACTTATGAATAAGTCTTTTAAGTACCATGATATTTAAATTGAGATATCATTTTTACTTTATACTTATAGAGAAGTCTTTTAAGTACCATGACATTTAAATTGAGATATCATACTTACTTTTAATGTTATTAAATATTATTTCAAATCATATTTTGGTTTTTTATTATGATTAATTAAAATAAGAGGGATGATATGAATTTGTAATATTGTTTATTATTAAATAATTTTGTTATTGTGTATATTTTTTAAGTTATATATTTATGATATAAATAATTTTATTATTATATATTTTATAATATTTATAATATTTTTTAAACTCTATAACAATTATATATGAAAATTTAAAAATATATGAATTTTTTTTAAATAAAATTGTATATAACTATAATCATTGTATTTATATTATAATTTTAAATAAAAAAATTATACATTTACAATTTTCATATTTAATTATTTAAAAAATAATTTATTTTTTTAATAAAATTTTAATTTTTAAATTACAAAATATTTTATTTAATTATTTGTATTAAATATTTATTTATTTATTTATTTTATAATTACAAGTTTTATATCTAATAAATTGTATAGTAATTTAAATAAAATTTATATAATTTCAGTTTTGGCATTATAAATTTTCATATTTTAAGTTTATAATGATTTGTAGCATAAACTTAAAAAAACTGAAAATTTTTGTGATCACTGATGGGTAATGATTTCATAATAATTATAAAAAATAAATATAACTTATTTATAAATTTCAATATTAATCTTTTTTCTTTAAAAGAATGAAACGAAAGAAGATAAGAGTGATCAAATTATACAAAGAAGGTGTTTGGCAACTTTTTACACATTACTATCACTTTCGAAAAAAACTAATTTATTATGGAGATACAATAGACTATATTCAAATAAATGTAATCTTACTTTTGATTTGGTCATATGAGAAGTATTGAGATTACATTACTGTACAACATGGTGGATTGATACATAACAGAAAATCAAATTTGGTGATATTAAAAGTATTGAGATTACATTACTATACAACATGGTAGCGTGATACATAATAGAAATGTTAAAGTGTGACAACAAATTTCAAGGATAGAATTGAGATCATATTATTAAGCATTGGTTGTAATTATTGAGACTAAGTTAGAATATTGATAGGATTGCATTTAATAATCAGTTTTTTGTGTAAATGTATATAAATTTATGTAAGTTCGTAGAGGCAGACAAGGAGTGGGAGTGAGAGTGATTCACTGTAATTTCCATGATTTGAAGAATAAGACAACTGAAACTTTTGCGTGGTGGACTTAGCCCAACTTTTGGGTGAATTACCTAAATCTCTGTCTTTTATATTCTGTGTGATTGTATTCTGTGTGATTGTGTTTTCCACATTTACAATTACAACAATTGATATCAGAGAAAGGCGTTGGAGATCCGTGAGGCCATCCGCAGTGTCAAAACCGTGAAACCATCCGCAGGAGCTGAATCTTTGTGCATAAAACAAGGACAGGAGAGAGCGCCGTTTTTCAAGTCAGCGCTGGGCGTCAAGGAGTGTAGGAGCGCTGATCAGCGCTGAGCATCAAGGAGTATAGGAATGCTGGTTAGTAGTGGACTTATGAAATTTTTCTGCGAATGATTTTAGCGCTGGGTTGTATGCGGGAAGGGAGCGCCGACCTGGTAAATTTGTTTGGAATTTAAGGCATGGTCACGATCTTTACCTGGTAAATTTGTTTGGAATTTAAGGCATGGTCACGATCTTTAAAGAATTTATGGTATGCTTTTTGGGGGGAAAGGTTTAAAGAATTAAATATACGGGTGGAGGAGTATATGAAAAAAGGTGAATTTGTATTATAATGCATATAATACAAGTGGGTGGATACTTTATATAACATATTTGAGGTGACATTTTTTTATATATTATTAAAAGGTTTTTCATTAAATCTTTTATTAAAGTTTAAAATATTATTCTTTTATATTATTTTTCAAAGGGATATTGGTTATTATAAGTAGTGGTGTTTTTTGGAATGTTTTATTTAATGATAAAGACACAGAGTGTTAAGTTCGAAATTGATAAGTTTAATGGCAAAACAATTTCGAGATCTGGAAGGTTAAGATGCACGACCTTCTTGTGCAACAAGGCATGGTGAAGGCGCTTTTGGGAAAAACAAAGCAACCCGTGACCATAACAGATGATGACTGGGATGAGATGGATGTGAGAGCACTGAGTGCCATATGCCTGTGTTTGGCCAATGATGTTCTGTTCAATATTGTCTCGCAAAAGACAACAATCGGTTTGTGGACGAAGTTGGAAAGTCTATATATGACGAAATCCTTGACGAGCAAAATCTACTTGAAGAGACAATTGTAAATTTTTCGGATGAAATAAAGCACAAAAGTTGTTGACCATTTAAATACTTTCAATACCCTTATAGTTCAATTGACT
>CBVK0103036769.1:0-11573 GCA_900067695.1 Picea abies | reverse complement strand
TTTCAATATGTTATCTCTAGGCTCTGATCGATGTTATTTTTTGGTTCTGTAAACGGATTTTATCATTGCCGGCCTGTAATCAGAAATGCGATGTTATTTTTAGGTTCTGTTGACTGATTTTATCATTGCCATCCCTGTAATCAGAAATGCTTTGAATTGAAATGCTTTAGGGTTCCTAAACTGCTCATTGTGTTATCGTTTTCCATTTAGCTGATTTGATCATGCATAAATTGAAATGTTTTTTGAGACATATCAGGTAAAATGTTCACTGTGTACAATTAACCCTTAATTAATATTTAAGAAAAGCTTAGTAAAGTGTTTTAAGAAATCATTCAAAGAAAATTTTTTTGCATAATGAAAACTTTTCATTAATTGTTTTTTCAATTATAACTAATTAGATTTCAAAATTCAATTTTAATTACTTGTTTTAAAACCCAAAAATTATTCACTATTTGAAACCACTCCACATAACAAAAATTTGAACCCACTCTGCATAACAAAAATTTATGGAAGAGTAACGTTTATTTTTCACTATTTGAACCCACTCTGCATAACAAAAATAATTTATGGAATGAGTAACGTTTATTTTTCACTATTTGAACCCACTCTGCATAACAAAAATTTCTCGCAGATACAGGATTTATGGAATTAGTAACGCTTATTTGTGAAAAAAATCAGAAGATAATAATGTTTTTAGTATTTAGATGTATTCTATTGCAATCGTTTACGGTTATTGATATGTCTAGAAACAACATGGAACAAGAAGTTGAATCGTATACCTTGGCCCGCGTGCGCAATTACAGGTTTTGAGATTGAGCATTAAAGGAAAAAAATAAATTGAAATAAATTAATAAATTTGAAAGTTATTTTGATTTCATTTGTAGAGAATACAGTTCTTTAAATAATTATTAAATATTATATTATTTTATTTAGAAAATATTTAATTTTCAACATACATATTTTTAAATAACTTTTCGGAAATCTACTCTTTAATTATTTATACTAATTTTTTATAAAATAGTATTTTTTATACAAGAGATTATTAATGTTAGGAAGAAAAATGCCCCTATGGCTATACCAAGATTTATAATGTAGGGAGATCAATAATTGTTTAAAAGTCTCCTACTTCTCTAATAACCCTAAACATATTCCAAACTCATGTAAAAAACAAAATGAGAAGGAGCACGTAACTGTACCTTTACTCTGCGTTCGATGACGATCCTCTCGACTCTGCGTTCGATGACGATCCTCTCGCGTTTGAAGGCTTCGCTGACTGCAAACCTCCTCCCAAGGCCGACATGCATTCAAAGACTAACAAACAAAAAGCTACAAGCAAACATTTCATACATAAATAAGGCGTAGATGTTAGAATAATAACATAAATCAAATGCAAACATTCGACACATCATGTTTTGGGACACGAAAAGTACTTATTTTATTGATAATACAATGGTCACTTACAACCAAAGTCGGCTACTGCTCCACGAACCTAGTCCGGGCTCCTCTTCACCAAGCTCCAAGTGAACCTTCGTATAGCTTCTCCTCTCAACCTTCTTCTCGAGAAGTATAATGAGTTTATGATGGAGGAAGGAAGGAAAATTGAGGAATTCTGAGGTAATTCTCACAAAAGGGCTGCAAATGTTTGGGGCAAGGACGGGATGTGAAACGGGTAGAGTTTCACTCTTCTTATGTCTGGATGTGGAATGAAACCCCAACGCCTCCTTTTATATGGAAAAATTATGGTTATTCGGTTGGGTGACGGGATATAGAAAGTTGATGTAGAGGTTTAAGCTATTACTGAGTTTCATTTTATTTCATTAGATAACAATAGCATAGATAGGATCACTAAGAAATACACAATCACAAAAGACACATCATTTATCCTGGGAAATCCTCATGGGGGATAAAACCCAACAAAAAATTCCTTAATATAGATAGCCAATACAGTGCCAAGAGATAACTCAAACAAATATAGAAAGTCCTCTCCAAGAAGTGCATCTCTCTCTCTCTCTCTTCTTCTTCTCCAACTGCAGCTCCAGACTTGCACTCTGATGAAAAAGTGAGTGCCTGAACAAATGAGGCACTAGCCTCTCATATTTATACAATCTAGAAGGAATTGAACTAGGGTGTCTTTTCACTAGCTAGGTCGACTTCTCATTCTGGGTGGTTATAACCACCTTTAATTAATCTGGGGGATGAATTCTCATTCTGCCTATTACAATTAGGGTTTCACTAATCCACAAAAGGGGATTTGGTTATTTACAATACCTGACATGATCAATCCACAAAAGGGGATTGATCTAATGAATAATATATCAATAATAAATAGAATACTCTTTGCAGTTACATTATTTCAACACTACCCCTTAACAAGAAGGGTATTCTACAACAACATTAGGTGAGAGAGAGGACAACATCATCAATGACATCAGGTGAGTGAGAGGACAACATCATCAACAACATCTTGGAACACTGACTGGCATATCTATAAATCATCAGAAATTTTTCTCATCAACAACATCGTCATTCACAATCTAATGAAATCATCATCTGCATCAATATGGATTAGTATAAAACTGATGCAGCAACATCACAACACGAGGTTGGTCACATCATCACAGCACGAGGCTAGCACATCATCACAGCACAAGGTTGGGATCACAACACAACAGTGAAGCTGGAATCACAACACAACAGTTAAGCTGGAATCACAACACAACAATTAAGATGGCATCAACAATGAAGGAGGAATCTCAACACACCAATTAAGTTGGAATCTCAACACATCAATTAAGTTGGCATTAGTAATTAAGCTGGAATCCCAACACAAAAATTAAGCTCGAAACACAGCACTCGGATGGCATCTCAACATAACAATTAAGCTGGAAGCACAACACTTGGTTGGCATATCAACACAACAATTAGGCTGGAAGCACATCACTCGGCTGACATCTCAGTACAATAATTAAGATGGAATCACATCACTTGGCTGGCATCTCAACACAACAATTAAGTTGGAAGCACAACACTAGGTTGGCATATCGACACAACAATTAAGCTGGAAGCACAACACTAAGGTGGCATCTCGACACAACAATTAAGTTGGAAGCACAACACTAGGCTGTCATATCAACACAACACTACTCCCCCTATCGAGGGAGGTCCTTTCAGACTATACCGAGCTTATCTCAAAAGTTCTCAATCTTTACATGAGATAGAGGCTTGGTCAACACATCAACAACCTGTTCATCCATGCTAACATATTGGATTTTTATGGCTCCTCTCTACATCATGTCACTGATGTAACGGTATCATATCTCTATGTCTTTCGACTTCTCATGAAATACATGATTTTATGTCATCTTTGTGCAGCTCTCGTTATCACATAGGATCGTCATTGCTTCCATCTTTAGGTCGAATAGACCACTCAACAACTTACGAATCCATATGGCTTCATAACTAGAAAAACACGTAACAATGTATTCTACTTCCGTTGTACTGAGGGCAATGCTTGATTTTTTCCTACTCTACCATGAGATCATGGTTGATCCCAAACAGAAACAACATCCATAAGTGCTCTTCCTGTCAGAGACACTTCCAACCCAATTTGAAATAGCGTATCCACTCAGTGTGAAATTATGATCTCCATCATAACTGAGACGATAATCTAATGTACCCTTAAGGTACCTCATCACATGTTTTGTAGCAACTAGGTGAACATGTTTGGGTTCTACCAGAAACTGACTCAAGGTGTTCACAGAAAAACAAATATCTTGTCTGGTGTTCGTCAGATACATCAACGATCCAATGATCTCTCTATATAATGTGGCATCAATCAATTCTGACGAAGTGTCGACTAAAAGCTTAAATTTTTTTTCCATGGGTGTATTCGTGGACTTGCACTCCAACATATCAAATCTGTTTAGGATTTCAACTGCATACTTCCCTTGGTTAAGAAATATTCTCTCTAGGATCTTCCATACCTCAAGACCTAAGAAATAATTCATGTAGATATTCCATCAAACTCTGTGGCGATCTTATTCTACAATATGTGATGATATTTTCTTCATGTTTGTTAGGAATACATCATTGGCTCATCATTCATAACCTTGAAGTAGAGGTTAGAATCAACTTTACTTTTGGTAAAGCCCAAGCTTGTTAGAAAATTGTCTATCCTTTCATACCAAGCTCCACGAGCTTACTTCAAACTGTACAAAGCCTTTTTCAACTTGTAGACATGAGTCTTCATGTCATCAACTTCAAATCCCTGAGGTTGTTCTATATATAGTTCTTATTCGATGACACCATTTAGGAATGTTGTCTTTACATCCATCTGGTGTAACTTCCACTTCATCTTAACTGCAAGGGCTATGATGGTTCTGATCGAAGTGTATCTGTCTACAAGAGTGAATGCCTCTTCATAGTCAATGTCTTCCTTTTGAGAAAAGCCACGAGTGATTTAAACCTTTATTTATACTTCTAAATACTTCCACCAACACCATGTTTTATTTTGAAAATCCATTTGGAAGACACCACATCCTTGCTCTTCGGTCCAGGAACTATTTCCCATACATCATTCTTTATTATGGATTGGTATTATTCTATCATGTCATTTTCCCATTCTTTATTCTGAATGACTTCTTCAAAGTAGGTAGGGTCCTTCTCTAGGAGATCAGACATCAAAGCCATATAACTCGAGAATGGCTTAGGTATCTTCACTTGTCTTGTGGTTCCTTCAGGAACAACATTCTTCTCTCCATATTGAATAAGATCCATATCCCAAATAGGCTTTAACTTATGGGAGATCGTCATCTAAGGAGGTTCTTTAAATTCTACTATGTCATGATCTTCTAGAATTTCCTCATCAGGGGAAGCTATGACTTCCCTCACTGGTTCTGCAACTCCGGGAGCTACATGTTCCTCTTCATATAATTCTTCAAGCTACAGAACTGAGTCTTTCTATCTTCAATATTCACACCAAATTTTGACATTACATTGTACCAATCTAGTACAATTTCTTAGATGCAACTCAATCTACACAATCATGTGCTATCTCTATGTGTTTTTTGCAAAGCACTATCTGTCTCACTGCATGACAGTATGTCCTCTCCTTTTTCTACAAATGTTCCTTCTAGAACTGAGACTCTGCACCTGCATCTCTTCTGACGTTGAGAATGACTGTTTCATCCTCATTATGGTTGCTAAAGTCTGTGAGTATATTCTCTTATTCAACATGGTAGGAGACTGAGAAAGGGTCAGAGAGCTCAGGGATTTCCAACAGAATAGGGACATCACACATGTTGCAATGTTTTCATCAAAAAAAGTACACTTGATGGTATACTTCGAGTAACCCATGTGGATTTGGAATGCCACATGGTAAGGCAAGTGAGGCTTCACATACATGACGTCAAACTTGATAAATTTTGAGCCACAAGGATCTAGAGCTTCTAACGTCGTTAGCAAGGAATTCCTGTGTGAAGGACATGTACGGAGTACCTCCAGAGCTAACATCGCATAAGGGTTTTGACCCAGGTCCTCAACAGTAGAGTAATTCTCGGCTATAGCATTAAGATTGTGGGTAGAGATCTTAAGAACTCCTTTCAGAATATGAGGCGGGGGATCTAGTTTTTCGATCTGTAAAAGAATCTCTGAAGGAGGGGGAGACTCTATACCAAGTACAATCAATGGAGAACTGTAATCGCGAGATTGAGGGGCTATATTAACCTTACAGTTAGCAATATTAATGCATAAACGTTCATCATCTTGCGTCGGTGGATTTTGTCTCCCACTCACCACATTTTCTCCACTCAGGGAGCTCAAGGCCATGTGTTGGTTATTTGGAAAAGGATTACTCATCATGGCAGGTGATAGAGATAAAATCTTTGCAGCTTCCAAAATTTTGGGGAATAAATGGGTAAGGTGATCGTTTGTACAAAGATTATAGGGAAACTTCACCTTCTTCCTTTCTTTCTTTCCCTCACCAGCATTATTATTCGTCTTCTCATTACTACCATTTTCCTTGGGTTTATTATTATTATTCTCACCCCTACAATTATTATTACGTCCTTTTTTTTATTACCTCCTGGTTGTTGGTTACCAGTCCGGTCAGGCGATGATTTCCATAATGTACATCCGTCGACTAAGTGGGATTGGAGGACACAGATGAAGCTAGTCCTCCTACATACTAGTTTAGAGACAAGTCTTTAAAATGGCTTGTCACAGATTATGTGGATTTCACATTGACGGACCCCACAATGCCATCAGTATGAGGCCCAGGATTTTTTCTAGGGTCATAGTTTGACCTCAATGCATCAGGAGTAATCTTGTATAACATCCTAGACTGAGAATATATACGATCTAACTATTGGGATTTAAAAATCACTTCTTCCTTAGAAGTAACCCTGGATGTAGTAAGATCCTTCAAAATATAAGGTAGGAGAGATTTAAGGAACCACTCTAGCAATAATTTCAGGGGTATGTAGGTGTTGATCAATCTCTTCCATCTACACCACTCTTGGATTTGATCCAAGATATGAGTGGCCCTGTCCTGACAAAAGGTCAATAGAAGTTCGATGCTAGCATTGTAAGGAACCAACAACTGGAAGTTGTTGAGGAAGACTAAAAAAAAATGATTAAAAGTTCTATATCCCCCCCTAGGTATCTCAATATACCATTTCACGGAAACCCCTGTGAGGGTGCGTTGAAAAAATCTTAATCGAATAGAATCATCATTAAGGGAATTCAAAGAGCACCAAAGGTGAAAAGTGGTAACGTGATCACTAGGATCCTCACCAGTTCTTCCCTCAAATTTTGGAATATTTGGAGGAATCTTAGTGGGGACAGAGGGTCATGATGTATCATTATGCAAAACATCATTCATTAACTTAGACAAGTCTCACAATTTGAGTGTGGATGAAAAAGGGATATAGGGTTGTGACATCTAACCCTAAGCTCCATGGAAAGATTGTGGTTGTGGAATCACAACCCATCCAGGTTTCTGGTAAGCACCATGGCCCTGTCCGAGATTAAAAGATCCTCCTCTAGACTTATTCATAAGGGGTTATTTGGGCACCATTCCAATAGGAATTTTCTGATGAGGGTTATAAAAACTTCCCATAGTCGGAGTGGCTTTGAGTTGGAGGTTTCCCAAGGTATGAAAATGATCTCTTCTGGGTGTGAATACGAAGGATAAAGGTGGATTCGTCATTCCAAACATGTTGGTCATAATCGATACAGAGGAGGTGGGTGTTAAGGATGGAACGTGAGCAATATCTTGTCTGCCAAGTTGGTTACTCCATCCAGAAACAACAGGATTAAACCTGGGATTAAGAGGAGTAATGCCTCAAATGGTAGGAATCGTTTGAGGGACATGAGTGCCACCAAAAGAGAATTCAGTATGTGGAGGAGTTATGCCCCCAAGTCTAATTCTAGTATTCATACCATCCGCTGGGATGGAGTTTGAAAATTGAGATGTGAACTTCGGCATACCATAAGAAAAAGGAATAGAGGCCATAGGGATAGATTGAACAATATATGTGAGTGAGTGAAAAAATACCCAAAAGGGTTCATGGCTATAGGTTGAGTATTCACTATAGGATGGGCATAGGTTATGATAGGCACCTCCAACACTACAACCATCATGGTTGAAGGTGTCAAAGGGGTACCAGTAACTATAGTAGGTATGGAAGTCTAAGGGCTCCCAATATCTTGCTGAATCGATTCATTACCCATCCTTGTATGATCACAAGTCTAATAAGTGGAGGTGTGTGTACCATGTTTGATAAATTTACGCCTTTTAGAAGGTAAATAATCAAAATGTGATGATAACTATAACAAGCGGTGAGACCTGTGGGGAATATCGTCTGGCTCCATGATGACTCAATACTCGAGATATAAAATACAAATCCTAAGGCCAACTAGTAATCAAAGAGCACACCAAAAATAATCAAATGGCCAATATGAACACAAATAGGATAAAGTGGTTGAAAGGGACCTCCCTCTCTAAAGTAGGTATGCCTCACCCAAGAGGAGACTAATACTCCTTTGCTAAAGATCAAATGTATCATAATCATTTATAAGGGTCCTCGTGGGATTAACAACCAGTCAATCAGATCCCGTCATAGAGGTAATCCTCCATAAAGGTTGTTATATGTCCGACCCTTTTCTGACCCAGGGTACCTGCAGAATAAACCCTACAAGTAATCTATGTGGTAACTATGTCAAGAAACTAAGAAACCACGATATAATCGATCAACATGCAAACAGTCGTAAGTCAGGTCCACCGTATGGGCAGTGTAACAAATCTTGAAACCTTGAAAGCACCGCCTCTCACAAAGGTAAGGGTACTAGCAATATCCCCATATATGAACAAATCCAAAGAAATATATCCGATTCTAAGAAGGTATCAGGGCGATATCCCTTCAAGAAACCTCATGTGACCTCATGATTATCTCCGATGTAAGAGGGGCCTCTTGATATTACCAATTATACAATGGATTTATCCACTCCCTTATTCAGACGCATATGTTGATTTAATATCCTTGGAGAAGTTTCCTCACAAAATCCTATTCCAAGGCTCTAAATCCTAAGCTATTTTGTGCACCCTAAAAAAATAAAATTGTTACTAATAAATTTTAAATTATAGCATTACTTTTAGTGGCCTTTCTTACTCAAAAAGGTGTGGTCATGAAACTAGTGATGTTATGACTCAACAAGTAAAGTAAAGTAAATGAATATGAATACAATGCAAAGTATTAACTTCAATTCTCAATAAATGATATGCTTTTCTCCAAAATGAAATTCTCAATTAAGTTATGCAATTCTAAATAAAATGCAATCTTTCTTTACATGTAGTAAGATCAATGATAAGGACTCTAAAGATCAAAATGCCAACAATGTAAAATTCCTCATATTTTTTTATTTTCAATATAAGAGAATGAAAATGAAAGGACTGAACAATAACTTGATATAAAACCTCTACCATGTGTAAACATAGACAAACTAAGTAGGATATCAAGAAGGAAAACACCCATCCCAATATGCAAGGATAATCAAATGAAGAGGATGATGAGAAAGGCACTGCCCAAAAATTCAACCAAAAAAAGGTTTCCTGTCATTCCACAGACACTTAAGAGTCATAACAAAGACCCAAGAAGTCTCAACAATCCTCAAAACCTACCTAACAACCATCAAACCAAGCAACCAGTCAAAAAAGGGTGATGTACGCGATTTTTCAAGGGAAAAGTGCGTATATATTCTTCTTGCAGAAGGAAAACACACGTATGTACGTGACTGTTAGGAAAAAACCCGCGTATATGTGTTAAAACAAAACCAAGCTAAGGAGAAGGCTAAGAAACTCAAAATAAGAGTGAACAGAAGTTGTCAAGCAAACATACAACAAGAAACTAAATATAAACAAGAGAAACCTAAGGATAAAAACACTCCAAACCCCGAAAAAGAATATTTTATCGCCAATATTGTCAGCAATTATATTACGAGGAAAATCTCTATATGGCTAGGGGTAAACCACAAAAGACGAAAATGACTACAGATATGAACTCTAATCTTAGGTATTATATATAAATAAATATGCTAGCAGGACAAGAGAAAAATCCTATCTCGTCTAGACGTTCGATGAAGTCCACCATTGAGCACTTGACTCAAAGAAATACATCTACAACTTGTCCTCAACAACCAAGAAATGCAGGAATATGGTGATAATAAATAATCTTAGCACATTCAATAGCATAATCCATCAACATTCATAACAAATATTCCCATGGATTAATAATTCAAATATTTGCAAGATATTAATTGGAGAGAAAATAGTATTTCTATTAAAATGTAAACAACCGAAGTGAATGAATTACAAACTTCTGTGTCGGCACAGTTTGAAATCGAGAAAATAAGTTCATTCCAACTGGGCCTCCACCAGTTCAATCCTCAACCAAATGCAATCTTATATAAGAGATACCATGAGGTTCTCAATCAGGTAGGTAAGTGCTTGGGGACTGAACAATGTGTTCAGACTTAAAAGGACAAAGGGATGTAGACTCAATATGAAGTGAATAATTTCTCGAGAGTAACTTTGCTCTCAAATTTGAATTCTACTCCTCTTTTCCATATCTTGGACTTGGCACATTTGTAGCCTTCAAGTGGAACTAAAGGGTCGATTCAAAACATTTCTAGTATATCGAAGAAAAATGACCATACATCTCATGACGTGACAGGGAAAGACAACACCATTTTTTAAATTTTAGGAAAAAATCCCAATGTACATGGGTTGTAGTGGTGCAACTTCTGTATACACTTGATGTACTATAGGTAGGGTGCATATATGTGGAAAAATAATTTTTTTAGCTCCGTGAATTGCAAAAAGGGACTTCAAGTCTGAATAGGGAAATGGAAAAAGGCCTTCTATGCAAGTTTGCATAGGGTGAGGCAAATCTCGCTATAACATACATTCGCATAGAGACTTGTATGATGGAAATTCATTTGCAATAAAGTATTTCTTCATTATAGAGACTAAGGGATCTATTCTTTTTAAACCCATGCAAGTCCTTCAACCACTTCGTTCTTTTTTTGTGCAACTTACACCTCTACATGCATATAGACTTGCATAAGTCTATTAATTTTCTAACTTAACCGTTGTTTTAGTTTAGGGTTAGAATTAGGTGCTAGTCTTTGATTTCTTGCAAAGTATAACCTTCATATTTATTGTTTTAGCTACATTCTTACCTAGTAATTATCCAATGTAGTTGGTAGGAGGGGTGAAAAACAAATTTTCTTTTTTCTTGTTTACTTGCCATGTGATGACCTATTTCTTTTAATGTTGCACATGGACTAGTGGACTATAAATTGCAATCAATCGTATTTCCACCTTCTTATAGTGTTTAAGGACTAGAAGTAATCTTGTAGTTAGAGTATTCTCTTCGCATCTTAATTTTGAGTGAGATTGGTGAACTATAGTGACTTTAATATTAAGTCACCTCCCTTGTAAATTCAAAAGATATTTAGGGATTAATTAGGAATATTAATATGTGTGCATCTCCAATTTATTAATCTCCTTAAAAAAATCATCCATAATTTGAGAGTTTTTAGGATTGCAATACCTCACATATGATAGTTCTAAAAGGACCACAGTTGTCCACACGTTTTTCTATAATATAGTGATAGTTTGATTCTTTCAACAATTTAATTTTGCAAGGTTGCAACCAAACACTTACAAATTAATTAGGAAAAAGGTAAGGATCCCTTGAAATCCACATGCCATGTTGCTACTATTTTATTCATAAGTTTTTTAAAATTGTCACTCTCACGTCACACATTACACTTAGACACTAACGACTTGGAATATCTCCTCTCTAGAGTAAGATCTTCACCCTGCACCTATAAGTGATTTGGGAGAATAAAAAACATTAAAGAGTTTTGAAAAGTTCTTCATCACACCTATGTGTTGATTTTTTTATATGTGATGATCTAATAGACTGATTGTTACAATGATGAATGTGCCAAATATATAGAGAACCTAAAGGCACATATGGTGACCATCCATGAAAGGATGTATCTCTAAC